>WBMV01001691.1:1839909-1928983 GCA_013396655.1 Campylorhamphus procurvoides | reverse complement strand
CGCCCGCTGCGGCCCGGCGGCGCTGCCGGCGGCGCGGGGTCTGTGCACCCGCTCGGAGGGAGCCTTGGAGGAGCCGGGGAAGGGGGCGCAGGCGGCGGCTCCCGGCGAGCCCCCCGCCGACAGCGGGCACAACAATAACCACGGCGGCGGCAAGGAGGTGGCCGGAGGCGGTGGCGAGAAGTGAGTGCGGAGGGGGCGGCGGGCGCGGGGGATGATGCGGAGGCGCCATGTGAGCGCTGCCCGCCCGTCGCACGCGTGTGGGGCCGGGAGGGCCGGGCCGGGAGGGCGCTACCCTGGCAGGTGCGGGGCCGACAGAGCCCCCCCCGGGCCATGCGGGGTCCCGGGGCCCGACAGAGCCCCCCCGGTCGGTGCGGGCCCGGTCCCGGCGGGTCCCGGCGGGCCGGGATCGGGAGGGAAGCGCAGCCCGGTGTCCCCCGGCCCCTCCCGTGTGCGGGGCTCGGAGCACGCGGCTTTTCTTCCTAGCGCTGGTGCTCGACTAAAAATATTCCCCAGGAGAAGCCGAAGCTGTGTCATCTTGCATTAATTATTAAAGGCAGTGTACGTGGTGCGTATAGTGCTGCCCTGGAAGTTTAGCAGCGCTGTGTTCCCCACGTTCCTGTGCCACCTGCTCCAGGTGACCCTGCCTTGGCAGGGGGGTGGGACTGGGTGGTCTCCAGGGGTCTCTCCCAGCCCTAACGATTCTGTGATCTAGTGCAGCCAGAAACGGATATTACCACCCTTTAGCCGTGAGTATAGATGTCCATAGATGCTGCAGGATGTATACCTGTGCCAAGAGGTCCTTATTAGTCCCTTAGTGACAAAGGTACGTGCAGGTAATAGAATGATAAGGCTGTATATGTTTATGAAGTTAATATTCCTTCACTCAGAACCTGAAACATTCTTTTAAAAAAAGGTCAGGGACAGGTGCATCAGCTCCAGTTTTTATCCCTGGTAATGACTGGTAGTGGATACCAGAGATGGGGTATAATGATGAGGTAAATGGACTGGCAGAGCACTCTGCTCTCTTAGTCCTCAGCATTATGCAAGTCTTGAAAGTCATGTTCATTTCCTATCACCCCCTGTCTGACAGTTTGCCCGTTGCTTATTTGAACCTGGCTACATTTAGCATCTCTGATAACCTTTTAAAAGAAGTTTGACAACTTAACTGTAAGCCCCATGAGGGCTCATATCCTTTGTGTATGTTTGAGACGTGCTGCATGGCTTTCCTGTAGGCATCCTGTGCGTTGGTAATGGAGTGGCATGATTAAAATCTAACCCCAAACTGCTTTCCCAGGATTTGCTATGCTTATTACCTAGATGAAAAAAGCAGATGACAGAAGACATAGAGCCAAGAAAGGAGTACCTTGTTTTTGCACTGTGCAAAGTCTAATGCTATGAGAAAGTCTGGAAAAGGTTCCACAAGGTCTGTCAGGAAGGCTTCAGCCCTTAGCTTGTTAATAGTTCTGTTTTTCAGTTGTGGTTTGCGGGTTTTTTTTTTTAGTGTGTACTTGTGCTCCTCCAACGTGGCAGGTGGGGAAGGAGACTGTCGCCTTGTTCTTTTCCCCTTTTTCCCACCAAATGCCGAAGCTGCTGGGTTCAATAGGATATAGCCTTCTTTAGGCATCACTTACAATTTCTACTGTCAGATGCCTTAAAAAATGCATTCCTGTCAGGTTATGTAACCATGTGCAATACAATGCACAATCATATGGGTATTATATTAATACTGTTGTTCGAGAAATATGAAGTCTCCTTTTTGAATTACTTCTAGACATAATGTTTTGGAACAAAAAATTACTCAGCTGTGGCTCAGATAGGTGTGGTTTATAAAGGCTGCACTTCTGTTTTCAATAAAAAATACAGACAGTACCATTCAAAACTTTTGAAAAAAAGCAGCATGCCATCTGTGGTGGTTTTTTTAGAATGCTGCAAAGGTGATTTATTGAAGAGGTAACATTTTCTTAAACCAAGCTGTTATCAGCTTCCTACAGCTAGCATCAATTAGGAAAATTCTATAATTTTTAGTATGTGTGGTAAAGCTATGTAGTCACAAACCAGTTAAACACTTCTAATCGTTTTTTGGCTTTTGACAAAAGGGGGTATTTGAAAGTCAGATGCTTGCTCTTTGAGCCTTACTGCAAAAGGAACAAGGAGAAATTCTGTAAAACATTTAGCGTATAGTTATGAACAAGGCAAAAACTGGAAACTTCCTTTTCATTTCAGGCTCCGCAGGAATTCCTGGTGACACATTAGTCAGGCTGCTGGATACTTTCACTTTTATTTTTTCTTATCGCAGACCTATGAAAATCTTAAGCATTTGTAAATGGTACATTACATGTGGAAATCATTGCTATATTAAGACAGAGTATAGGGTCCAGAAGAAAAGTGAAGTTCTTCAAAAGACAGGTTTCTGAACTGTGTTGTCAACTGGGCTAAGTCAGCACAGTCTTTGTGTTCTGCTGATTTCAGCACTTGGCCATCTAGAGTATCTAACATTTGAGTTGTGTTTGGCAAGTGGTTTGTGGACTCAACTGGAAGGGCAGTAGTCCTTTTTAAGCTTTCTTTTTTTGTTTTTTAGTGTTAAGAGCTTATTTTCTCTCTTTGGTTGTAAGGTCATGGTTCTAGGATATTGGAGTAACCCACAGTGTCAAAAGACAGAACTAAGGTTTTCTTACTTGCCTAACAGTCCTTCTGTACAGAGAGCAGGAGTTGCAAGTGAAAACCTAAAATGTTTTGTTCAAAGACTATACAGAAATTTAGAACAGTTTAATTCCTCATAGAGGGAATAATTTATGAGGTCTGTGGCTTATGAAATAACTAGTATCCCATTGCATAACCAGATCCCCTTTGCATTTTTTCCTAAACATCTCCACCACCTCCTTATCCCTGCTATCCAGCCTTCACACTGCATATCCAACGGAAACTTAGTATATTTTGGAGAGGAAAAATAATTGAACTTAAACTGAGAGTGGTCACAGACTGATAGATTTAATTAATGGAGACTCTGGATTAAAATGCAGTTATATCTATGCTCATGCCTGAGTTATTAAAACACAGTAATCTAGTACAGTTCTCAATTATAGATGTGTATTATATTTAATAGCATTTGCTTCTACTTTCAGTATAACTGTGCATTGTTCACTTTTACTTTCAGTATAGCTGTACATTTTTCATCTTACATCTCACACTGGACAGTAAAAGGATCCAACATTTTATCTCAGTTTAAGCTATTTCTAAATTACAAAGGCCTTGATTAAGGTGAGAAGGAGGAGCAAAACATGAGTGACCTTAACTTTTAAAAGCTAAATTGCAAACTTTTTACAGCTAAATTGCAGTATTGGTTGGTACTATTATATGGCAAATTAGTTATAATTAGTTGCTACTATTATAGCAAAATGGAAGTGCTTTATGAATTTTTTTATACATGACAAGGGAGTGGTAGTTCTCTTTTTTAAGGGTGGAGATAAATTCTGGAGATGCCTTTAAAAATTATTTATTTATTTATTTATTTTTGCAGCCAGACCACATTCCAAACGACTAGCTGTAGTAACCAGGCGGTGGTTCCTTTCACTGGTACTCCTGTTGGAGCGTGGAATACTCAGATGCAAGAAAGTGTTAGAAGTGCATTTTCATTAGACCTTTCATATGTTCTGTAGAGGCCAAGATTTTGAAGCAACAGTTCTTGGTTTTATCATAAACACTTTGATATCTACTAATCATGTCTATCCTTGGTCTAAGTTTATAAATACATAGTTTTTACTTGAATCTTGGTAAGTTCTTGGATAAATAGTTACCCACCACTGTTACCAGATCAGTGTCTCACTATGCAAGTGGACAGAAAGTGACTTGACAATTTATATCTCTTAGTTGGAGACATTTGTCTGTAGTATGGTGACAACTCCTTCAAAGTGCCTGTTTTAGGTAGGGTGGCTGCAAGCAACAGCTTTCACAGAATCACGGAATAGTTTGGGTTGGAAGGGACCATTGAAGGTCACCTAGTCCAGTGTCCTTTGCAATAAGCAGGAACATCTTCAACTAGATCAGGTTGCTCAGAGCCTCGTGCAATCTGACCTTGAATGTTTCCAGGGATGAGGCATCTACTGCCTCTCTGGGAAACCAGTTCCAGCATTTCATTACCCTCATCATAAAATTTCTACCTTACATCTAATCTAAATCTGACCTCTTTTAGTCTAAAACCATTATGCCTTGTCACAACACACCCTGCTCAAAAATCTGTCCCCATCTTTATTATAGATCCACTCTTTAGGTACTGAAATGCCACAGTGAGGTCCCCAGGAGCCTGCTCTTCTGCAGGCTGAACAACCCCAACTCCTTTAGCTTTACCTCACAGGAGAGGTGCTCATCCCTCTGATTATGTTTGTGGCCTTCCTCTGGACCTGCTCCAACAGGTCCATGTCCTTCCTGTGCTGGAGACCCCAGAGCTGGATGCAGCACTGCAGGTGGGGTCTCACCAGAGTAGAATAGAGGGCCAGAATCCCTCCCTTGACCTGCTGTGCACGCTGCTGGGAATGTGGACTGGACACATTCGGCTTTCTGGGCTGCAGGCGCACATGGCCGAGTCATGTCCAGCCTCTCATCCACCAGCACCCCCAGTTCCTTCTCTGCAGGGCTACTCGCAGTCTATTCATGACCCAACCTGTGTTGGTATGAGTGTTTATCCTTACTTAGGCGCAGAACCCTACACTTGGCCTTATTGAACCTCATGAGTTTCATATCTGGACAAGCTTCTTGAGTTTGTCCAGGTCCCTCTGGGTAGTATCCCATCCCTCAGGCTTGTCCACGGTACTGCTCAGCCTCGTGTCATCAGCAAACTTGCTGAGGGTGAACTTGATTCCACTGTCTGTGTCACTGATGAAGATGTTAAACAATGCTGGTCTCAGAACAGATCCCGGAGGGACCGTTGTTTGTGACAGTAATTGTGACCTCATATTTTTATGACTGATGTTGAATGGTTTAATAATGAACCTGAAACTATTATTAGCTATATCGTATCTGTATATCATTTGTTCTATAAACCCTGGTCTGCATTTTGACAGTTACATCTGGAAGTAGAAAGTAGAAATGTTTCGTGATATTTGAAATTTGATCTTGTATCTATTATAGAAATTTTATTTCAGCATTTGCTAAAATGAATAATTCCGTGGAATCTGGTGTTAGAAGAGCTGAACGGAGGAATGATATGGACTGCAAAGTCCTTGTGCTTGGAATTCCTATGTTCTTTTTTAGTGTGTACTTATTCCACTGTCTGTACCATCCACCAGTATTTTAGTCCACAGTTAAGAATACTATCAAAGAAATGTAGTTGTATAATAGTCTGGTGCTTAATTATTTATTTTTTGTTTTAAAGAAGGGAAGTAAACATCAAAAATCATTCTTCATGAGATCTGATAAACTGGAATTTCCACTTAATTTGACTGTGAAAATTACAAGTTCCCTGACCTGAAAAACAGCTTTTTGTATGTGCTGAACAGAATTATCTTGCTAAGTGTGTTCATGGTGCCAAAACACACATCTTTTACGTTAAGCAAACATTAGTTACTGACATCACTGATCTGATAAACTGCAGAGCAAGCCTTTTCACCTCTATTTAGCTGATAAACTTTATCAAAAGAGAGACTATTTGACAAAGAGGAATTTTTCTGTAAATATACTGAATGTCATCCTCTTTGCTTTGGTAGTCAGTGCAGATCCATTGTTTAATTAGGCTGAGTGACCCAATATTGAACAGCGGCAGATGTGAAAGATATGGAAACCATGTCAAGAGATTTTATGCTGTGTAAAATCTTATGAAGGGGCAGCTAAATATTGGTCAAATATGTGAAGTTTCTTTCTGCACCTTTCCACATAGAAATTCCATACTTGTAACAGCAGTAAAATTCTGAGTAATTGCTCAGAAATGTGCAGTTAAATAGGTTATCAGTCAGAATTTCTCAGTGTGTTTGCTGGCTCTTTTTGCCAAAGTGAAATAGGAAAGTTTCCTCTGGCGGACCCTTCAGCACTCCAGTGATAAGTTGTGTAGCAGAGATGTTCCTTAAAACGTGAAATCTTGACGCTGTGGGGAGCTTGGTTAAATGCTTTGTGTAAATGCTAAAGACATAGGGGTGTAGATGGTGTAACTTAACTTTTAGAATTAGGTACCTGCAGAGTTAAGGTGCAGAGCACAGGGTAAAGCTTTAATTGGTGTGTTGGGTGGTTCTGGTTCTGTTGGCTTGATTGGACATACTGTTCTCAAAAGACTGAAGGTGAAACATGCTGCGTGGAAGGAAAAGGGGTGTTCAGTAATTTGCTTGAGGTGGTTGCAGGCGTTTGTGTTGGTTGAATTGCCAGCCTGTCTGTGCATTAGTCAGCCAGCATAATTTAAAAAAAAGCCAGACTGCAAGACAAGGAAAGTTCTGTTGGCTTACAAAGCTGTCTTCTGTTCTTAGTAGGCAAGTACAGTGTTTTAAATTGGAAAATGAGAGATGATATTTTTTACTACTGGTTTTCACAGCTAGTTATGAGGGAAGGAGGGAGGCAAGGGCAATCTAGAGGTCTTAAATTTAAAAGTGTATTTGGATATAATCAGATTTTTATTAAAAATAATCATAAATCTGACTTGTTTAAGTATTGGGAGAGGAGAGAGGATTAAACATTAGTCTGTAAGACTCTGCTGGTCTACCTGGAGTCTGCTTAGTTGTAGCATTTTATTTTTCTGTTATTCAAAAAATAACAGAAAACTTGTGAAACCTTCAGTGACTGGAATTTGGACCTGCTTTTTGTACACACATACATAAATGTATAAAAATACATAAATTGCCATTGTGCGTTCTAGTTTCAGGCAGTAACTTCTATTATAGTGACAATATATTAGATTATAAGGTTGACCTTTGAAATTGATGGGTAAAATAATGTGAGCCTGCATATTCTGCATTTTAGCTAATGTCTACATTTGCTAGAGAACTGTTTTGTTTTGGTTTTATTTATTTTTGCTTATCTGAAATTGGCTTTCTGTAAACTGACTTTGTCTGCAAACAAACCCCAGCACTTCAGGGTGCTAAAGTGTTTTGAATCCCTTTGCTCTTGCGGCCCTGGCAGTTTGGAAGTGCACATTCCTGCTGTGTGCTACGATGCCATATTTACGGGGGAGGTGTAAAGAACTGAGTACATACTTCAGCTCCTGCCTGGTGCAGGGTGCTTTGGAGTATCAGGGAAAAGTGGAACTTTTTATAGGTTAAATCTATATGCTTCCAAAGGCTTTGAAGGAAAGCTGTCAGTATTACAGCTTTCTGTCTTACCAGGAATCTTGGTGCTAAATTAGGTAGATTTCCTTCAGATTTCACAGAAAATGGAGATGTAAGTTATAAAAAACTGCAGGCACAGGAGAAGCGTATCTGGGAGTGAAATAGCTAACACCTGGAGGCCTTGTCTTACCAGGAATCTTGGTGCTTAATTAGGTAGATTTCCTTCAGATTTCACAGAAAATGGAGATGTAAGTTATAAAAAACTGCAGGCACAGGGGAAGCATATCTGGGAGTGAAATAGCTAACACCTGGAGGCCTTGGAGAGCCGGTGTGTTTACATTGATAAGCACAGTGACCATTAAAGGTGTATCTGCATCCCACGTTTACTTTGCTAAGTACGTGTGATGAAAATCCCTGCTCCTGGTGCCCTGGCTGGTTCAGGGCACTGTGTTTATGCTGCAGATGGCTTTGCTTGCTCTCACGGTAACTGATGCGGCTTACATAAGCTTCTAGAAGCACAAGGACTTCAGGACTCCTCTGTGGAGTCCTACAAACAGGACTGTTTTGGAGAGAATACTACACATTCACCATCTCCTTCTCTTGCCTGTAAAACAGTTGGGTCAGTATGCTCTTTCAGCTTTTATTATGAGACATGTAGGTCTTTGAATCTTACAAATAATTTATCCTCAGTAAGTAGTACATGTATACTGTGTGACATGAAGAAGATGATTAATCTGCCCCCCCAATTAAATATAGTCTTAACATTAAATGTATGACAGTAAATATGACTGTGTTCAGTTAAGAGTGTTTGCTGTTGTAAAATCTATGTATTCTACTTTTAATATTAACATTTTTTTCCCACTTAAGGCTAAATTAAACTTTGTGTTCAGTGATAAAAGCGTTCTTTGAAATTACTAGTAGCAGTTAGATTGGTAGTGAAAATGTGTCTCCCTGAGGATGCAGAAATGTGTATAAATAAAAATAGGCACTAAAATAATTATGACTTTTTTCTTTTTTTTCTGTTTTCCAGTAAAATCAAGCAAGGTCTCCTTCCCAGCTTAGAAGATCTACTTTTCTATACTATCGCAGAAGGACAAGAAAAAATACCTGTTCATAAATTCATAACTGTAAGTTTGCTGTTCCAGAGTACTGTATGAAAGCTGACTGCTACAAGGTTATTTAACATTTGAAATTCAAGAATGCAGAGCAAAGAATTTCTGTTATACCTGTTTAGCTGTGGGAAGGAATGTAGCTAATTTTTTTTCCCCTTGAACTCTGTTTCTATAGTTAAGTAAGAGAATGAGTGCATTAGTAATACTATCCACTTCTTTGATGAATAAAAGAGTACGCTTGAAAGCATCTGTGCCTATGGCAGGGTTGGATAGCATTTGTACTTGTATAAAATGTAGTTGGACCACTGTGGATTTCAAATTACATTAATGCTTTGACATAAAATGCAGCCAAAATGGCCAAAGGATCAGTAAGATCTCAAAATGTGTCTGTGTTAATAATGCAGTGGCAGATGTCTCTTACAGTGATAAAAACGCAGAGCAGTAGATAATTTGATTGTAATAGCATATCTCTTCACTTTAGTAATTATTGTTTTATTGTAATAGGCACTCAAATCTACGGGATTGCGTACATCTGACCCTCGATTGAAAGAGTGCATGGATATGTTAAAACTGACTCTTCAGACAACTTCAGATGGTGTTATGCTGGACAAAGACCTTTTTAAAAAGTAAATTTTCTGTCGATAATGTATGATTCTGAATGAATGTTGTCTGTGTGTTACTGACAGACTGCTGTCTTAAAGAGAGACCTAAGGTATATAAATTGGTGTGTAATTAGACAGGGAGTCAAACATATACTGATGCTGTTTTCATATGAGTTTGGTCTCAGGTTTCATGTAGCAGACTTGTGTGATCTCCACAAGTTTAATGTATCAGTGCTGTTTGCATGTGTGTCTGACCCAATACTGCAGCTCTAGGTAAGATGCCAAATAAATTAATTGATGCAGCATGGAGTATTTATTATGATTACATAAAATTGCTCTCTCACAGCATCATCAGTTTTTAATCTGAAGTTCAGGATGCTGGTTCTGTGTGGTGAGATGTTCAGAGTATGGATGTAGTTAATTCTAAAAGTGAGTATGTGAAAAACAGAGCGAAGTTTCTGCAAGATCTGTAGAGGTGAGAGGAGTTAGGACTGCAGACACTCCTTTGGTCTGTTCGGGAAAATATTCGTGTGCCATGTTTTAAGGATGGTTTTTGGTTGTTTTTTAAGCAAAGTCTGTGGTCAGTTAGCTGAACAGTATAAGCACTGTTCATGTCGTCTTCTGTTCATTCCAAGCACACTCCTTTGCCCCTCTATTTACAGCTTTTGTGTGCCAAAAGATTGGAAGTTTAGAGGCTCTTAAATCTAAAAATGAAATTTTTAGGCTATTTTTCAGTCTGTATTTTTATTCCATTTACATGATAAATCATAAAATATCTGACACTTGCTTCTTTCATAAAGAGCATACTTTCATAAAATTGGTACGTTCTTGTTGATCTGTAGCGTTTTTTGAATTTGTGAACTGATGCTACTTAATGCTGTTTCTTCTCAGTTACAATTCAAAAATATGTATGTGTTTAAAAAAGGTGTGTTGATGTATGCAATTTTGTATATCATATACACACAGGTATATAAAATACATACAGTATCTGTTTATGCTTTATGATATATTTTAATATATATTATATATTATATTTACATAGTTTATATAAAGTATTGGTGATATATATTAAAATACATATCAACATTTTTAAAAATATATTGAGAGAAAATGAACGTCTGTGTGACAAAATAACAAACTAGTGAATCTTTAATCAGACGTGGAATACTTCCTTAAGGTACAGCATGGATTAACGTTCCTCCTGTATTAAGTTCAGGACGGGTTATTTGCTGGTTATTTGTCAGCTCAGTGGAAACGCTAAATTGTTCTATTCAGAAATCTTCCTGGGTGTATGAATGAATTGGAAAGAAAATGCTTTTGCTGTTATGCATTACATTCATACTAGAGGGCTTGTTTGTCATAATAAACTGTGAATTATGTTTTAAGCAAGGGGTCTACATTTGAAAAAGGACAAGCGACTACTAATTGGCTGGATTATCTTCTGTGTCACATATCTGGGATTTGATTCCCTGTGTTCAGAGATATATTAATATTATATTATTTATTATATAATATTTGTAGAAAGCTTATGTGGTTGCTTCTTGTGTAGGAAGAGTTTTGAACATAAAGACAATACAGAGGGTGGAGAGGTGAATCTCATTTCTTTGTAGTTGTTCTAAATATTAGGCTTGAATTTGACTAAAATTGCATTCTTCTGAAGTTTTTTGGCTTTGCAGTGCTCTCCAGTAAAAATTCGGAAAAAATCTGCGTGTTACAGGCAGAACAACGTGGGGTTTTAATCTTTCATATCCAGAATTTCTTGAAGACTTCTGGGGTGCACATTTTGGAGAGTGCTCAATAAATTTCTTGAATTAGTTGTTCATGTTGCATCTGTGTAACATGATGTGATCTTTGCAGGCTGATTGATAGCTTGCTGAGAACAGCCTGTTACAGAAAGCAGTGCAGTGTGCTAGTTAACTGGCTATGGAAATTTTTTTCTTTTTTTTTTTTTGTACCTAAGCTATGGTACTACTTAATATAGTAGTGATACTGCTTACTGTTAGATGAAGCTAACAAATATGGAAGACTGTACCTGCTAGTCTTTCTCATAAAGTGTCCTCGTTTTGACATACCTTATATTTTTAGATCTGTTTCTATAATGTTATAACTAATTTGTAGGAAAAAATCTAATAATCTTTGTAAGAAATCTTTCTACCACTCTTACCTTTTTCCTTTAACTGATAGCATGTTCATAACAGAAAAAGACATGACTTGCAGAAAGCCCTATTTCTTAACTAGCAGTAGATGGAGGCACAAGACACAAGGCAATCAGAATTGAGTTAATTTATAACTTACTTGGCTTTGTAGGGTTAGCCTTTGCCACAAGGTGCTGTCTTGTCCCCGTTTATTGACCCAGAACTGAGGACTTCCTAGACACACCTCCTGTGTGGGTTAGAAGCAACAACCTGGGTGTGTTATGTTCTCAGCATAAACCTGACAACCTGTTCCTGGATATCAGGCAGCGTTTTCTCTTTCCTGCTGAGCAGCTGTGTTGCTCTCTCAATACAGGTAGCAAATCCTGATGAAAACTTTAATTTTAGATAAACTTAACCCAGGTGTTAATAAATGTTTTCATCCTATTTGAGCAATTAGGTTTGAACAATCTTTTCACAGCAGATGTGGAGGACTTCCTCTATGTTAGAATATTAACATTGGATTTGTCAACTTACTGTCACTTTTTTTTCTAAAATGTTTAAATATGCTGAACACTTCTACAGACCTAGTCTTGCTAATTGGACATCGAGTTTCACATGCCTTTCTGTAACGCTTATACTTTTTAAACAGCAAAAAAGGTGTT
The DNA here is from genome assembly GCA_013396655.1 of Campylorhamphus procurvoides. Lineage (NCBI taxonomy): Eukaryota > Metazoa > Chordata > Aves > Passeriformes > Dendrocolaptidae > Campylorhamphus > Campylorhamphus procurvoides. The sequence continues at coordinate 1,917,231 of WBMV01001691.1, read as the reverse complement.
CATTTATCTATGCAGGCAGCCAGAGAGTTCTTTGGAATTGGTAGTTCAGACTGGTTTTAGCAGGTCTGCATTGTGTAGGGAAACAGTAATCAAGAGTCTGATCCAGACCTTGAAAAATAATGAAATAATACAACAATTTGTATGATAAAGGATACAAAGTAATCCTGACTTTATTATGGGAAGGGAAAATGCTGTTTCCAAAATTTGACAATAGAAAGATTTTTATTTAATCAATATATTCATTTACTTAAATTCTTCCCTGTGATCTCCTCCTACTGCTCCACTTTTTCTGAGTCTGAGGCCAGCCATCTCCAAAGGGTTAAGTGGAACATAAAGCAGCTGGATACTCTGGTGGGGAGGAGATGCCAGTTGCAGAATTTGAGATGCTGTTGTGGCTCCTGTCCTCTGTTGACTGAAAATATTATGCCTTGTTATTTTGTCCATGCAGTAATTTCACCAAATACCCATCTAGATTACTTGAGCCCCTGTATTTATTTTAGTGTGTGAATTCATATGATTTGCCTGGGTTAAGGAGTACCAGAATAAATATCCAGTGACCTTGGCAGAGTCTGGGGAGGACTGGTAACAACAGGTAATGTCCTTAATCAGCATAGCAATGTCTACAGTGAGTTTCAGTCTCAAGATTAAAATGAGTGAACTACTGAAGTGAGCATCATAGACCTAGTGTATGTTGTAAGCGTATAAATGCCTTTCCTGTTTCAGAAACATGCTATGATCTCACAAGACTGTACTCTCATTGTTTTCCACACTTTGTATGGAGTTGTTCTAGTAGGCTTAGTTGAACTTCATATTTTACTTTTTTCTTACAAGAGTGCTTCATGCTGTCCAGGTGGTACAATGTATAAGTACATCGGGAGCTTAAATCTAGTGCATTTTATGTTGTTATCCTTCTGGACACCTAGCTGCCATCAGTGTTACTAATTACTTTTGAAAAGGGGTTTTGCACCTAGAGTAGGTGACTAATTGGAGGCTGCTGGGAGCAAAAACAAACAGGATTTTTTTCAAGATACAGGAAAAAATATGACAGATTGAAACAAAACCAACCCAGTTGGAATTTTAACGTGAACCAACAAAGCAGCATATTACAGACAGCAGTTTTTAACAGTGTGTACAACAGAAACTTCTCTACCATTTCTCTTTCACTTGTGGAGAGTAGTGCCTGCTAGCATTTGAAATGGCTGTCAGTTGAATTTGGGATAAAGTCATCTAAGTGCAAAGGACTTAAACTAAATTTTTAAATAGAAGAGAAGGGGTTCAAAGGGAGGATAATTTTGTCTCTTCACTGGTCTTTATGCACCTTCATTTTGAACTGATGATGACTTTTAATAATAGGATTATAGAATATCTATTCCAAGTGAAAGTTTGTCCCTAAAAATTAACTTTTTACTTTTCTGAATATTTCTTCATTGGAAGGATATATTCTCCTTTGTCGCATGTGCCTAGATGTTCTTAATTTTCCATTTGTTTGCATTAGTAGTATGTTTCTGCTTTTGTCAACACTGCCAGAAAGCATGGTATGAAGGTGTTAACTGTTTGTTGTTAAACCTCCTTCTCTTTTTTTGCACTGGGATAGGGCTGTTAATACCCTTTAGGAGGTCATATTTCAGCCGACTCATAAGGGCTCCCAATTCCCACCCCTGTTCCTGCTCACACCCCCCCTCCCCCCAGACATACCACTTTCAGCTGGTGTTTTCATACTTCCCTTCGTCTGTTTGTCGTAGATAAGCCCTTTCCTTTTTACCTCATCAGCTTTTTAAATATACCAGATGGCCTGATGTTCAGAGGGTGTGGATGATAGTGTAACTGTGCTCTGGGTTAAAAGGTAGCAAAGATTCCTTAACTGTCCTAGTTTAAAGCAAGAAACTTGCAGAACTGCTCACTGTTAACTTTTGCTTAGTTTAGGAGATGTTATCAAGTCTTTCCACGGGGTTTTGTTCTTATTGAAGTGGGATCACATTCCAGTTTGGTCTGTTGGCAGCATTCTCACTCAGTTCATGGTGAAACAATGAAATGAGAGAAATCAACTCTGAACCTCCCAAGTCCAATCTAACTCTGAAATTGGCACTTCTTTGACAAGGACGAGGTTAGACAACCTTCACATGGCTTGATCCTGAGAAATGGGTGGCTTAGATCCCTTTTGCAAGCTGAGATGCTGCTTGAAGGCAGATACTACCTTGGCAGTACAGTCTCACAGTTGAGCCTTCAAAACAGAGCTTTAAGTAGAAAGGAATAAAAGTGAATTCAATAGAATTACTGTAAATAATGGAAAAAAATACAACTTAGTGGCAAATTTAAAAAGTCTTTCTCATAAAGACTTGTTCTTGTAGGCATGTAATTTCAAGGGTCTGACAGTCCTTAATTAATATGTAATTTCTACCTAAGTAGGCTTTTTGATGGTACACTGTCAAAATACTAATAAAATTTTCTAACTTTTTGCAGGTGTGTACAAAGTAATATTGTGTTGCTTACTCAAGCTTTCAGGAGAAAGTTTGTCATTCCAGATTTTATGTCATTTACTTCCCATATCGATGAGCTATATGAAAGTGCTAAAAAGCAGTCTGGAGGAAAGGTAACCTGTTTGTAAATTCTATTTCCAACCCCTGTAGATTCCTTGATATTAACCAAATACATTATTTTTTTAAGTAGACAGATTTTCCTTAATATTTTTAGGAAAAAAGTGATATATTGATACCTTGATAAAGAAGTTTTGGAAGTTCAGTTACGTCTACAACTTGTAAACTGAGTCAGAAATACAGCTCACAAGCTCTACCAGTCTTGTAGAGTTTTGATGTTAGAATATGAGAATAGTATTGTTCTTTATTTTACATAAACTCTAAAGATGCTGTATAATCTGTCAAAGTCTACAGAAGAATTATGCAACTCTACACAACTAGGTGGATTGTGTGGCAGAAATAATTGTCAACATGGTACCTTTGTGAGTAAATAAAGTTTATTCTAGTGCTTATTTTCAATAAATTAGTTGAAAAATCCCAGACTGTTACAAGCAAAAATTTTATGATTTGAAAATGCTGTAATACAGAACAAAAATACCTCTTAGAATGTGCTGAAATTTTTGCTTTGAAAAAAATGTTTATTTGATAACGATATCGTGAATATAGTAATTTGTAATGAAGTTTTAGATATACCAGGTGATAATTAGTGAGATAACTCAGTTGTACCTTGTGTATCCTTTCCATTGATGTTTATTCTTATTAACATATTGTTAAATATTTTGGATGTTGTAACATCTCTCTCTTTATTTCACCCTGTGATAGGTTGCTGATTATATTCCACAACTGGCCAAGTTCAGCCCTGATTTGTGGGGTGTGTCGCTTTGCACCGTTGATGGACAGAGGTATATTGGAATTTCTAGATTTTGTTGGACAGAGACAATACTTCTGTAGTGTATCAGTCTTTGGAAACTGGAGCTTTGTCTAGCAGTACTTGTGCATCAAGCTGTATTACTTTCTGTGTAGGTCACGATGTACTTAAGAGTTAGTTCCATCTCTGCATTTTAATGTCTTCACTGTACCATTATTATATAATCTGTATGTGTCACTGAAAAAATGCAGATTCACGCCCTTAAAAAGAAAACGAAGATGTGAAAACTGAACAGAACTAAACACGGCTTGGCTTTTCAGGTTTATTAAACTTTCTCCTTGTAGGGGTGTATGTAGGTCTTAGGTATAGTCAGAGTGATCTTACTTTTATTTCTTTCTTTATTAGTAATTCAGTGTAGCAGAGACAGTTAGGAACCTAGACCCAAAGGACTATCTCACACTATCTAGCTGAGAAGTAAGGTGAGCTCTTTGTCTGCCTTTGTGACTTGGCAATGAGATGCTCATCAGCTCATCAGGTGTCCCTGCTGGCCTGCAGTTTGTGTGGTCTTACTGCATGCTCTGAGAGCTGTAGTTTTTAGGTGTTGAGTTTTTTAATGGGACATTCCTGAGAGGGCACCAGACTTGCTTATGGTGACTGGGGAGTTCATTTTAATGTGATCTGTTATGATCTGCATGCTTGTTTCTAATTAGCTCTGTAATCTCTAGCTGTACAAGAGAGCTGAAGTATTTTTTTCATCTCTCTGTCTGAATTATAATCTATTCATAGTAAAACAACTTTAAAAATAAAAAGTTCATCCCTTTGAATATTTTAAATTGGCGCTTTGCTTTGGATGTTATATCATGTACCAATGAAAGTTTCTATAATGTTTATTTTGGTAATGTCTAACGTTCTGTAATGTTAGCTTTTATACTGTGAGGTTCTGTGAAGCCTTCTCGTGTTTTCTGCAAAGAAAAGAATAAAAGACACTTCTGATTTTGTCACCAGACAAGTGATTGCTTCAAGCCTTTTGCTCTAGATGTGGCCATATGCTGCTTGTATGAGTCATGCTTTGATGCAGTCTGACAAATGCTAAAAGTAAACTTTCCCAAAGATAGCATTTAATAATATAAAATACCAATGCTATTATCAAAGGGGATGCAAATACTGCATTTTAATTATTGTCCTCAAATGCCAAAACCAATTTATGTATCGTCTTTGTTTATATATATTTGGGTCAGCTGCACCCTGTTGAGTATGTGGTTTGCAGTTGTGTAGAGTAGGTGTGGGGTGATTTTTTTTGTGATGCTTTTGGGTTTTTGGATGTTTTTGTTGATAGTCCTCATACACTGAAGAGTAGATGGAGCACTTTATAGTCTACTACCACAGCTGACAAACAGGAAATCTCAAACTACTTCATCTGTGTTTTTCCCAGGCATTCTGTTGGTGATACCAAAGTTCCGTTCTGTCTCCAGTCCTGTGTCAAGCCTTTGAAATACGCTATTGCTGTTAATGATCTTGGCACAGAGTATGTGCACAGATATGTTGGTAAAGAGCCTAGTGGACTCAGATTCAACAAATTGTTCCTGAATGAAGATGGTAAGAGATATGTGATACTTAATAATGGGAATACTCAGTTTTAGAAAATTATAAAACAAGTTATACAGTTTTTTCAGTCTTTTCATTTTACTGTGTCCTCTAAAATCTTTTTACTAGACAGTGTCTCAAAATATTTTGCCATCAGCAAGGTAGACTTAGTCTTTGTCAGTCACTTTTGCCCTGTTTCAAATGCTAGTGAAAGTTGTTTTATTGCTTCTGTTCTCTTTACTAGTTATTGAGCTGTAGGAAAACCCAAAGAGTTGATAATGCAGGTATTTGCAATCTATATTTATTTAGTTGAGCTGGTAGCAAGTGTTCCTTAGTCATACCTTCTCTAAAATGGTGGTGAAAATATCAAAGATGTTAAAATGATTTTAAGAAACACGTATATCACTTCCCTTGTCAGCCTTCTGGGAAGCAGGTGCTGCTGCCAAAGGCCAGCGCTGACTAGTTTCCAGAAGGTGAAATTGAACACATCTTCCCACAGATTGTTCTAAGCAGAATTTGGCTGCTGATTCAAAACAATGTTTTTATTTTACTTTTCTTCGCCCTTGGCAGGAGTGTTTTGCAAGAATTTTCTCATACAGTACTTATCTAGATTATTTCTTTTTAATACTGTATTCATTCTTGAGTATGGGTATATTATTTTAAAAAACATTATGGTAAAAATCTGAGAAGGATGAGTCACGTAGCCTGAGAGGAAATACTGGATGTTATCTCTGAAACACAAATGTTTCTTCTAGCAGATCTGTCTCAGTAAAAGAGCAGACAATGTTTCTGTTGCCATGGTATTACAATTAATATTTAATTAACAGCATAAGGCTTGGATGATATTTTTGTCAAGGACTGTATTGCATTCTGACTTAAATATCTGTATTATTAATATATTAATGGCACATACTTATATTTTAGGTATTTACAGATATATGAATTTTTATATATTAATTTATTTATACCTTAAAATAATCTTTCCATACTTAAAATATATCTTAACAATTTAGTTCTTCTTTTTTATTATGTTAGTAAATGGTGATGAAATACCAACATGTGAATATATTGCCATGAGAAAATTAAGCATTTTGTCAAAGCTTTGTTGTCTTGTTTTTGCTTTCCTTGCTTTTCAAATAAACTGTGGAATAGTGTGAAGAAAACTTGTGTTTCATATCCTACAAAAGATTTACTATAAAAAAAAGCTTTGGAGGTGCTGAAAATTGCCCATTTAAAATGACAGAAAATATAGTGAATATTTTCTTCTTTTTATTGCTACTTGTAAAATTGAACTGTAGGAGAAGATAAATTGGTGGGCTGTGCTCCTTTACATTACTCTTATTCTTTGAGTGTTTATAAGATTGTTATGCATAATGTTATTTAGACTGTTGAAAGTTTGACCATTGAACATGAAATGGATAGAGAAGACTAATTCACATGACAAAAAATTTAATTTAAGTATGTTCTTCTTTGGCTGATAGATACGGGAAAAAAGTGCTAGAACTGACCTGAATGGCCTGTTAGACAGTCTTTAAGTGAAAGACTAAAATGGAAGATAGAAGTCTAATAAATAGGAACATTTCATTTCTAGAGACAAGGGAGGCTGAGTTTCTGCAGGTGAAGGAAGAGAAGGGAAGAAGGGATTATTACACTTTACTTGTAGATTTAAAGTGATGTATGAAGTTTGGATATGCAGAGTATTTATCAGTTTGCACTTGCCTAAATACTATGAAGACCAGATTTGAAAATTTAAAAACAATTAATCTATTTGCTTTCCAATTATTCACATAGAGTTGAATTCCATGTTCATTATCAAGATTTTATGAAGTGATGCATAGGTATTTAAAGACCTGTTAGGCATGCATCTGAAGCTATTGTTTTTTATACTTACTACATTGAAGATTCCTAAAACAGAATGTTCTTCCATTTCATTGTTTATTAGTATCAAGATTCAAGCAGGAAAGAATGAAGAATGTTATAACATAGTTGTAAATTATAGCTAAAAATGCCAACCTATTAAAAAAGCTACTACTATGTTTTGAGTGTGATCTGTGCTGTGCAATTTGAAAACTTCTGCAGCCTTGTGAATATTCAATTTAAAAATATATGGCCCATCCAACAATTCAGATTTCTGGAGGAGTAAAGTAATTACTTTGTTAATTTAAAAAACGTATTCTAATTGATTGATGTAGACTAGAAATTTCACATAGTAATGTGTCTGAAACAGGCATATCAAGAATAATTTTCCTGGCTATGGTCATTGAGCAGTTTACAGGTTTTTGTCGTGCCTGTTGAGTTCATGATGCAACATGTCTGACAATACCTGTATATATGAACAGTTAGTGTCTCTTATCCATACATACAACCTTCTCTTGATCATAGTTATTTGTAGAATTAATCCACTGATATGGTTGTTTGTGGAACTTAGTCCAGTAATAAAAGTTGCATTGTAATTGAATGAGGGATTTGCCAGGAAATTGTTTATTTTGCTGAAGGGCTTTCTTAACCAAAAATGGAATGCTTTCTCTAAGTTTTTTTGTCAGACAAACACATTTTCATGTAATTTCAAGAGCTTGTGTGGTGAACTGTCCTGTGTATTAAAATGCCATATAGTGTATGTGTGGCAACCTCTGCTTGCTGTGCTGAGAAACTGCAGGCCCGTCAGACAAGAACGGCCTAAGGCCAATGATGCACCAAAAAGGTCAGGAGAACTGGCAGAGGAAAAGTGTTGTAATTTGAGCTCATTGCCAAAAAGGTCTAGTTTGCATATGTCATAATTGCCTGGCAGGTTGCCAGAGCATTTGTGCTAATTGCCAGGCAGTTTTGAGGTATTAAATTAATATGTATTTTTCACCATTCACGATGTCTGGTGGAGAGGTTTCTTAGGTAACTAAATAAATTTTATTTTCTTCCACTTTGAATTTAGATATATCTGCTAAAGATATTGCAGTTCTCTGTGTGAAAGGAAAACCAGCACTGTATCAGTGAAGAATATATTTACTGTTAGGTGGATTGTTTATGCAAGAGACATCTTTGAATCAGGGCTAGACTTAATTAGGCCACCCCAGTTAAAGACAAAGAGTTATTATGACTTGTGCTTTTCATTAAGGATGGAAACATGAATTTATTCTGAAGTATAATGAGATGATAGAGCAATGTAAGTGACTTGCAGAGAAGCTGTGTAAAAGATTTTTTTTTAAGTCTGAGCAGATGATTGCCTTTGTCATTTGATAAGAGAGGGAGTGTGTGTGTTTGGTTTTAGTAAAGTGTGTCAGCTTTGCAGAATTGGGTTCCTCTTTCTAAAGAATGAATTTGTTCACCTCTTTGGCAAACTTGCAACTACAGTATCAGTCTTCTTGCTTTGCTGTTGTACAATGTGGAATCCCTTTGCTGATGGCACTCACTGTGAGGTACATCAGTAGTTGCTGCTGCTTTAGAAATAGACCTGTGTATGACTTTCCTTAAAAATTAATGTAGTGTCAGAACCTATACATCCCCAGCAGTCAAAAATTGCCTGGAAATGGAAGTGTTACTGATGGGAGTGGGAAACATCTCTGCTTCGAAATTAGCAGGAATCTTTCAGAATGTAAGATTTTATTTAGGCATCCTAGCCCTTAGAAAAGGCCAATATATCCTAAGTCTATGGAGAGGTTCTTCCCTGTAGAATAGAATAGTTCATTGGGAAGGGACCTACAACGATCTTCTATCAAGCGCATTGTCCAAGTGCCACCTCTCTAGGAAGCCTATAGCTGTTTTGGCAAGATAGAAGGTTTTCTATCAGATACCTGTGTCTGGGAAGTGTTTGGGTGGTATTACCTGTTACTATGTAGATAGTCATGAAACCTTCTTTCCTTGGACCTGAATACCCTGACAGGGTTTATTCTGCTTAGAAGAGGCAGCAGTGCGTTAGTGAAGTGTCCTACTCAGCTCTGTGTAGTGCTGCTGTTGAGCAGAGGTAGGAAAGACCCTCAAAGAACAGCTTTTGTTGGAGTGTGGTGAGCTAGACTGTGGTATCTCACTTCAGCTCTGAAGGTACCCACAACGATGTTCCTTGCTGAGCTGTCAGGAGGGGAACAACACACAACTACATTTCAGAAGCACGTTCAGGAAAGTCCGTGTTTTGTTTTATCAGAAGGTTCTTGCCCTTTGTGTTTGTGCAGCACATGGAGATGTGTTAGTTGTAAAGTGGCCAGGACAAACACATGTAGCTTGAGACGTTAAGCAGTGAAAGACAGGAGTCTTCAGAGTAGAGGAGAACGTAATCAAGAATGCCTTGTGACTTTGAAGGTAAGTGGTGTGACATCTTCAAAGAAATGAGATTCAGTAGAGTTTCTGGGGGTATATTCTGTGTGTGGACATACAACATTGATAAGTTTTTGAGTTGCTGAATGCTACATAAACATTGCACATGCTTTTTATTCAAATATACACATGGTATGGATTTTGGTGGTTTGATTTTTTCTTTATACTCTGTGTCAAATTGAAACCATACTGATGTGCAGAGGAATCAAGAGCAAAATAATTCTAAAAAGACTTAAAATGAGCTGGGTATGGTAAAATTATTAACATGTTTATGGATTTGAAAGGGGAAGCTGTAAAGAAGAGAAATGTATCTAGAGCAAGAAATGAGGGTTACAGTGTGTTCTGATCAGGCATGAGACAGCACTGTGTGTCCAGAGCTGGGATCCCCAGCTGGGAGAACACTGAAGGATGGGGAGGGCTCCAGTGGAGGGCTGCCAGTGCTGTGCAGTGCAGGGCTCATATAACTTCCAAGGAGCAGTTGGAAGGAGAGGTTAGTGCCTGCTCTGGAAACCTGTTACTCTTGAGGAGTAATTGCAAAGATGAAGAGTTCTGCTGCTCTTAGTAGGGTCAGTTGATGAAACAAGAACCAGTGGCCCCATGCTGTGGCTTGGGAGGTGCAGATTGGATATTAGGGTAAACTTGTCCTCTAGAGTGAACAAGATTGCTGGATTTGGCACATTTGGAGGTTTTCAAGACTCAGATAAAGGTGTGACTGACCTGATGTATCCTTGGCAATAGCCTTGCATTGAATGGGGTGGTGGAGGAGATGAGCTCCAGATCTCCCTTCTGACCAGCAGTTTGTGGTGCTGTGAGTGGTCATTTGAGTTGTAACGTCTTCTACTGATGTTCAGGTTTCTGGTCCCTAAGGAGCTGTGGAAGTGCTACGTCTTTCCTACTTGCAGTCTGGTTTTAATCAAAACTCAGATATATTTGACTCTAGTTGCGTGCATTAGTAGAGTAGAACAGGGTGTTTGATATAGGTGGATCTTAAGTACAATCATATTAAATTGTGCTCACGATTTATGAGTCTGTTTTAGGGAGATAAGGAATGACACTAGCAACTTTAAAAATAGTTTCTTGACAATAAGTTTGTATTTTAGGGGAGCTTCACTTCTTCTGACAGAAAGCATTGGTCTTATGTTTCCACTAATAGAGTACCTTGATTTATTTATGAGTTCCTTTTGAAACAAACTTTCTGAAAAATGCTAAAAGGAACTAGAAGATTAGTTTTTGAAGGTTATCTGATAGTCATAGATGGCTAAGGGCCATGAACTATGAGCAGCGTAATGTTCCTGGGAAAATGTGTTTGTGCATGTATGCTGTGAATGTCAGACTGATCTCCAAAAAGGCAGTCATCTGAAGTTCCTTTTAGTGTGCATGGGTGTGTGCACATACATAAAAATATCAAACACTTTCTGTGTGGTTTTTAAATTAGTATTTTCTTCAAATTTGGAGAGAAAGTTAACAGCAAAAAAAGAATTCACACCTGTCATGATGTTAATGTATTGAGAATTGGCTGAGGTTTTTAGACACCAGAACCCTCAAAAGTCAACGTTCTAGTTAAAAGGCACAGCAAAAATGTTAGTTAAAAAAGGAAAAGGTAACTGTAGGAGGTAGGTACTATATTTGGGAAAAGTAAGACAGCTGATAAGGGATGCTTTCTTTCTAAAAAGATGAAAAAGGAGGTGATTCATTCACATGAGCAATCAAGAATGGCTTGAGAATGCTAAAATACTGCTAATATGCAGATTGGTGATAAAAAGGGAAACTTAAATGTAACAGGTATATGGAAATATGCTATTAAGTAAGTTAAGGTCTAGTGAGGATGAGTAAATTGTTATTTGCATTTCAGAAGCTGTCAGCAGAAACCTCTGATTCTTAAAAACAGTCAGGATTTTTTATTCTAGTACAGCAATAAGGAAAGTCAAGATCTGTTCCTTCTTTAAAGGACCTGTTTGACCACTTTTAAAATCACTGAGATTTGGGAACTTGGGGGGGAAAACTGGAAAGTTCTTTAGGGATTGTTCCACTTGTTGCATTGATCAGATCTTGGAACACTGGAGAGGATTCATAATTTTCAAGAAAATAAATGATACTAAACTGAATAACTTACTGTATTGTTAAGTAGCATCAGTCTTAGGGTGTTCTCAACTGTAAAATACTTCACTCAGGATTAGAAAAAACTGTGTATAGTGTTGGATTATAGTGTTTATTTAAAATTTAGGATTATATAATAGCTATTCTGTAATAATAGCTTTAAGTCATACATGAATATAGAATAATTTTTCACTTAAACACTTGACTGGTTTTGTTTGACAAACATGTCCTGGAATATATTTGTAATTGAAAACTTTATTTCACAGACAGGCCTCATAACCCTATGGTGAATGCTGGAGCAATTGTGATCACATCTTTAATCAAGGTAAAAAGTTAATTTTTAGTTTCTCTTGGAGTATCTTAACAGAATGTAGAAAAAGTGTATTGTACAGATTGTGAACTCTTCAATTTTTGTCTGCAATATTTGATGGCAGTTTACTCATTAGCAGGTAGACAAGCTCTGATATTTTGGAAATAGTAACCCAAACAAATGCAGTGTTAGACTAGCAGTTTTTAAAGTGGAACAGTGCAGCTGAAAGACTCTCTTTTTCTTTAGTGGTAATGTTTTTGTTTCCTTCTTTAGCTGCACAACACTTGATATTCTCTTGAGAGTATTGCCGCATACTTGTTAAATGCTGTGGAAGTATATTCCTGAGAAATATACTTTATAACACTCAGAAATGTATTTCTGAATGTCTAATGCTCTCATATAGCATAAAGTTAAAAGAGTATTTCTTGCTGTGCAGAAGAAATGGGAGATACTATCATTTGTACAGAAGCAATGTCACTGTATCTCAATGTCAATTTTTAATACTGAATTTGTGTGCTGTTAACACACTGTACAAAATCACATTTAGTTTCTGTGTTACATGTTACTGTTGGGATGGAAGTGTACTTTCTTAAAATAAGAGTTTGGAAACAGTTACTCATTTTGATGAGTAAACCACTGCTGAATGATGACTTAATGTCTTTAGTCCATGATCTTGAGACTTTTGGAAAGCTGCATTTATTTTTTCCACAAAATAGCTGTATATATGTGTTCAAGCTGTTAATGGTACAAATTCCATGCTAATGTTTACCAGATACTTTGCTTATATTTTCTGCCTTTTTTGGTAGCCACAGGTACAACAAATATTTTTTTTTCTCCTAAGGTTACCTGCTGTGGGGAACATGTCAGTCCCTTGGAGTTTTTAAGTAGTAAACTTAACGCTGTTACTTCAGAGGTCTAAAAATCTTGTTTACAACCTTTTTCTTGGTTATGTTTTGAAGCCCATTAGATACAGTGTGTTTCCTACCTCCTATTTCCAAATTGTTGGTTTTAAAATTACTTAGATCATGATTTTCTGTTATTTTATATTTAAAGAAGGTGTAAGAACTCCTGCTTAAAGACATTTATCTTTAATAGCTGTAGGTGAAAGAAAATGGCCTTAAGTATGACAGGTAAATTTATTCACATTTAATATTTTTTGAAGGTTGACTGAGCATTGAAATTCACTTGGATAATAGTGAATTTTAAAATATGACTTAACACATTTGTCTGAAATGTCAAAATGTTAGTCCAACTACAACATGCCCTACTGATCATAAGGTGAAGCACAAGCATGTGCCTCTCAGAAGGCACATAGTTCTTGATAGATGGTGTACTTCTGAATAGATAACACAGATTCATTTACTGCATGCAATTGTGATATTTGTTAAAAGATTTGGGGATTGGTTTTGCTGTATGTTTTTTTTAAATGGGAATTTTTCTTCCTGTAATGTTCTTATAAGGAGTATTGCATTGCACTAACATTTTTGCATGTGGTAGCTGCACGTCTAGTGGACACATCTTACTTATCACACTCCATTATTTGTTTTCAGTGTGATTAAAATGTAGATTATTTTATGTACTGCTTTCACTAAGTGACCATTTATCATTTGAATAACTAACCAAGCTAGACATAGTCTAAAGAAAATTACACAGGTACAAAATTACTTAATAGTTGTATTTTTTGTGAAGTAACATCTTTAAAATCTACAAGTTACCAGTATTCCACTAACCAGTGATTTAAGTAATTCACCTTTATTTGATCTAATATCAAACTCTTTTTCTGAAAAAGGTGGCTTCATTAACTTGTGGTTTGCACTTAATTCCTCTGCGTTCATTCTCTTTATTTAAGGTGCTACTTACATGTCTTGAAGACTGCTTGTGGCTCTTAGAGTCCAAGAAGGTTAAGAGATTAAACATGGCTGAATTCACCATGTATGACAGATTCATCTAATGATAGCATGCTGATAGCTATGCAGAGATTGATGCTGTGTTTGATGATTAAGAATGCTTTTACCTCCTGTGAGATTCATTGTTTTACCTCTCTGAGAAATTGATCTTAGAAGTCTTTCAGAATTCTCATACTGAATTTAGCAGCTGTGGATATGCATCATCTCACACACTGCCGTCCTAAGAGTCTGACACAGGTTATGATTACTTGTGGATAAGAGCTGATGCTTGGAGTAATCTCTCTGTCAGAATATGTTAACATGGAATATGTTAACATTGTAGGGGAAAAAATGGCTCCTAGCATCGCATATCCAGTTCTGACTGCCGTAAGAATTTGGTATATGACCCTTGGAACAGAGCATGGACCTAAACTGTAACATTACATTTAGTCTCCTTGCTATTCATAATAATAAATAATTAAGCGTATGTGCCTGTGAAGTTGTACATTTGTTTAAGTTACTTAGGCATGACTGTATTATTCTTCTGCCAGCTTAAGTGACTGGGGCTATGATGTGTTTATGTTTTGGTGCCTTAACTCATGGCTCTGTTCTAATTCTACTTGCGTTACACACCACAGACTGTTCCAGCAGTTTAAAGCATGTATGTACAATAAAAATGCATTAGCGAAAGGGCATCCTGTGGGTCACTTTTAATTAAATTTAAAAAACCCTTAAGGACCTTTTCCCCTTATTGATATTTGTGCAGCCATTTGCCTTTATTGCTAGTTATATAAGTGACATAGATACAACAATTTTCAAATAATTGTTATCAAAAGAAAATTGTAGTAGCAATTACAGGAGTTTGTGGAAGAGTGATATGAGGTTGGACAGTGAATTTTTCCATGTCTCCAAGGAAATACTTGAAAGAAGATGATTCAGCTCCTGTGCAGATTTAATACAGATTCAGCACAGCTTTCTGTACATCACATTGACTGGGAAAAGTCTTTATTGCCTGTAGTATGGATAGATTATACTACTTTGACCTGTTATTTTTTCTTAAACCTTAAACTCTCTTCTCAAAGCTTGCCAACTCCAGGCATAGCAGTGGCTGTGTCAGCAGTTGCCACTTCCATGTTGCCTTTACTGGCACGTTAGAGGGGCCCTTGAGATGAAGAGGAATAGAAGGGGTTCGGAGTGAAATACGTGGAAGAGGGCAGATGACTGTGGAAGGAATCACCAGAGGACAAGGGATTAATCTTAAGTCATTTTTATTGTATGCTTTAGCGTTCCATTTGCAGATAAAAGTTTTCCTAATCTAACAGCAAAGGTTCAGGCAAATAAAGCATCTGTAATTCTTCACGTGCTGACAGCCACATGCAGGACCTTACACAGACAGTGTAGGCATTGGAATCTCAGTGAGGAGACATATTCTGTGGTCTTGAATTAACGTGGGAAGACATGCTGGGGGGAGGATAGCAGTGTTCATAGTCCTTGCAAAAATTTGGTATATGAGAAAATGAAAATACTGATTTTGTTGACCCTAAGAAAACCCCTTAATTCAATGGGAGATTTTTTTTTTTTAATATAAAACACAGAGGTATATGCAATATACTCAAGAACTTTCTACATATACTGATAAGTTGCAAAATAAATGAAGCAAAGAGTGGTGGAAGAAAATCTGTCCAGCTGTGCCAAGGGTCTGTTTGCTGTCAGGATTCAGGGTGGGAAAATGCAGGGTTTATTTGGTTTATTTGACAATATAGTTACAATAAATTGTACTGATTTAGCTTAATTGCTCTGTGCTACCACTCCAGTTATCCTTCCTGACAGACTGATGTGTAAATGAATGTACATACCACTTTTAAATCATGTGTTGGTATTGTGATCTTCTCTGCCAGATACTTGTCTTTGTTTTGGTGATGTATCCTCTTTTTCTAGATTATTAATTTTCTTGTGGTAACTTATTTTGGCTAGAACATAAGTCCACATTATTCTGCACTTGCGTTTTATTATAACTCAAGTGTATTGGATATTATTTGACATAGAGATTCTGTGAAATCACATGTGTTCAGTGGTCATATATGACCATAAGTGAAGGACACAAAAATAGTTTTTATATGTATTTGAAATAGTAATAGTATTGGTCATAGTGGGTCAAATACTGTCTGTGATAGTGTACTCTCAAGTATTTCAGAGCTGAAAATAGTACCCTGAACAGTCAAGGCACCAGTTCTCACAGAACAGGACCAGAATAACAAATAAAATTTAAAAAGTGTGTAAGTACAGAAAACTAAAGACATTAACAATTGAATGGAAAATGCACAAATGTAAAAAAGTTTTCTTGCACTCTGGCATAGTATGATTTTCTGTTTCTGGATGGTTTCATCACAGTATAGTGTTAGATTATAAATTTGGCTTTCAAGACTCCAGAAATTAATTTTTAATCTTGTATTATTGAACAACTATAAACTTCTCGTGATCCAGATGTTTTTATTGGCTTTGCATAGATTTAAAATTAAAAATTACTGTAAAAAGAGACACGTGGTAAGAGCTTATGTGGTCTAGTCATGTAAACACTGAATATTGATAAATGAACAGTGGCTCATGTTAACTACTTTTCTAATAAATATTGCCTAATTTCATTGTTGAAAGCTCTGTTAAATATCCGTGGGTCTCTTTGCTACACAGGCATGCAGCCTTTGCAACTGTTTATATTCTTCTAGTAGAAATACAAATAATACAATACAAGTAGATCATTAGCCAAAGAAAAGAAGGAAAGATTGCTAAAATCTGACATAGTCAAAAAATTCAAATTTATGGTTGACAACCATAGTGTCCATTGGTGTTTTAAGTGTTTACAAAGTTGTATTGAGCTGTCCTCTGCAAGTTTGAATTTTCTATCAAACTGCTTCAATCTTAACATTCTAAATTTAATTTTGTATTCATTTAGAAGTGTCTTCATATGCATATACACACGAGCATGTATAAGTAAGTGTGTATATGAACATATGTTGCAGTAAGTGTACTGAGTGTTTGTGGAGTTAATGCATGGAATGTTTTCTTTGATGTTCTGGACAAGTAAACTGCATCTGAACATTAAAAATGCTGTTTAAGAGATATTGGCACAGTGCCCCCAACCTCCTAAGTTTATGCAGTCAAGCTGAAAATAAGAAGCACTTGTGGAAGAACAGAAGTTTTCTTGTCTCTCATATTTGTTTAAATTATTCTGGAAAAGCTGCTCAGTATTCTGAATGTTACGGTTTTATATTTGCAATTGAATTTTAATTACAGAATATGTGTTGCCACTGTGTCTCTCTTTAGGAGGAGCAGCAGACCTCTGTCAGCTGCTGAAGGAGGGAAACTAGTATGTTGGGGTTTTAGTCATCCTGTATATGGAAGCAGAGTTTTCTGTTTCAGTTCCATGTTGTGCTAAATCTGTACTGAGGTGGTGATCGTGTGATTACTTTGGCAAATAGTGCAGGTGTGTGAGCAGTCTAATTTCAGTACCAATGCTTTTGTGTTTAATATAAAATACCTATGCAAGTGCATGGAACATCAAGGACTAGGAATGCATCATCTGAGTTAACATACAGATTTTTCTTCCCAAAATATGACTTTACAACTAAAGTTTAAAGAGGAATCTTTTTTATAAAAAGTTAATGTGGAAAAAGTTTACATTGAGTCTTTTTGCCCACGGATTTTATATGCTTCTGGTAAAGCCACGTTTTTGTTGAAGGGAATTTTTTTCAACTGGGCAAAACAACAAAAGTGAAGTATTATGTATTTATATTTTTGTAGAAAGCATGATCCCTTTCTCCCTGTCTTTTTTTTTAACAAAAGAACTTGTTTCAATTTATTATACGTGTCTAACCATACAATTATCAATGCAGCATCCCATAACTAATGCTGACCCACTTTCCCAGAAAAAGATGTTCGTTGTGCATTTGAAAGGTTGAAAAGGTTTTTGTGGTTTAAATGTTGTTACATATTTTACAGCATTAGGATCTATGGAATATTTTGACAACTGCAACAGTTCAATGAAGTTGGTAATTTCTTCTTTTAATTATTTTTCATTGAACAGATTTGGAGTTAAACTTTTAAGACTTGTGTTCTGGTATATTATACAGAAACATTTTGATGAAATGTATCATGATTTTTTTTATCTTATTGCAAATTAGCTAGAGATTATTGCCTTTTAAGAATAAGGTTATTAGCCTTTAAGCGTAAGGTAACCATTGGCACATAATTTTGACAAAACAGTGTGGTGTTCCTTTCCCTAGTGATTGTACGTGTATGACTGCACATCCTCTGGTAGATGAGCTGATGCATGGGCGTCAAAGATTATCTGCAACACCCTAATCCACATAGAGTGGGAAATGAGACTGGCTTTGCGCATTTCATTAAGTAAAATAGTGGTTGATATAAAGCTCTCGTTTTTCCACTTCCTCCCCATCTCCACACCAAACAAACACATTGCAAATAGTGTCTTGAATTGTTTGAGATTTGTTAGAGTTTCGTTATTCTAAATGCAGTATCTTTAATATTAAAAGAATGTATTAAAGCATCTTCTCTAGATACATTGTCTCCACTTGGGTATGTGATGGCACTGTTATTTAAACTGCCTCAAAAAATTCTACTTGACTACTTAAAAAAATTAAGAACTCCCCCCAGCAGACCGTGCACTATTTTTTGCCTCCCACTCCTCTTTCAATCTCTTGCTCTAGGAATTGGTGAAAGGTTGCCCATCAGAACAAGGAATACATCTTTAACTGGCAGCTGCTAAATTGGACAATGTTCTTAAATGGAGGGGGGGCAGAATAAAAGCCTCAAAGTAACACCCCTCACCCTCCCTGAAAAACCAAACCAACCATAAGAATTAAGTTTCACTGTCATCCTTACTTAGTTGAATTTAGGTTTTCCTGTACATTGTTAGCACAATGATGTGCCCTATGTTGTGAAATTCTATTTCTCTGTTTCACAATTTTATTAGGTAGGACATTGATGAGATTTTTTTTAATTAAATGTGATTATTTTCTTAGTAAGGAAATTTAAAGTCTTCAATCTAAATTCTTAGTACGGGCACTAACCATGGAAGTATTTTAACTTCAGTAGCCTGAAGCTCCCTATGCTCAGCTCTGTTGGTAGTATGACAATACCTTTGGATTACTAACCTGTAAAAAGTTAGTGTTTTTACTGTAATTAGCTTGATTGTAGTTACTTTCATATTTTTTGCTTTAGCCACTGCATTTGCTTATGCTAAGCATACAAGTTGAGTAGAGAGCACTTAAAGCATATGTTTTTCAATTTAAATTAATTTCCAACATACAGCTGTTTGATAAGACACTTAGAGGATTATTTAAATGATATTTAAAGATTTACTTATCTAACACTTTAATTTTTCATTAATATACGAAATGATTGTAGTACCTTATTCTTAATTAGCCTCATACTTTAGTTATATGCATTAAAATCCTAATAACTGTTAAGTGAACTAACTTCTTTCTTATGTTAACAATTTTTGTAAATTATTGTTTCTTTTCTTGCAGCAAGGAGCAAATAATGCAGAAAAATTTGACTACGTAAGTTAATGTTCCTTTTTTAATTAAATTCAGTGGTAAAAGCTTCAAGATGGTGAGGGAACTGCAAGTGAAAAATTAGTAATATATATTATGTCTTTGTAGCTGTACTTGATTGTTTAAATGTTTAGTGATTTGGATTGTATTTATAAAACTGTGTTACAAGATTTTAGGGTAGACTGGGTTGAAAGTTCCTAACATTTTAATGTGTGAAAATGTTAGCATGCTTTCCCCTCTTTGTCTCCAACCAGGTGATGCAGTTCATGAATAAAATGGCTGGTAATGAGTATGTTGGATTCAGTAATGCTACGTAAGTATTTTTTATTGACTTAATGAAGTTGGGTGGGAAGTCTTTCTCCTGGCAAAGTTCAGTTATTTACATTGAGACCAGTGTTTTGTCCCTGATTTTAGAGGGTCTCTTTGGCTTAAAATTTACAACTAAAGTTGTGCATGTCTCTGACTTCAGTGTGGCTAAATTTCACCAAAAAGTGTTGGTTACCTCTTTCAAATGTCATTATTCTGTCTTAGTGCTCTGTTGGTGCTATGGCAGTGAGAGCTGTAAGTGCAACTCTTCTCTTCCTGGCATTCCTATTAAAAATTAAACTCTGCATGTGGATGGCTGCATATCAAATATTCTAGAAAGCATAGTTCATGCAACTGGCACTTGGTCTGGTTTTTGATTTTGCATATTTAAATTATTTTCTCAAACAAACAGTTCCTCTCATAAAATCAGTGTTTAGCATTCCAGGAGTGTTCAGAGCTTCTTAGGGGCAACACAGGGAAAATTCCATATAGCAGAGTTCCTTCCAGGTTGCCAGCTGGAATGTGTATGCAGAGGGACAGAATAATATAACTGGTGTTTTTCCTGAGCTTTGTTACTGTAGAAGGTGTGTACCAGGGGAGGAACCAGGCAGGAGAGAATTACTTACCCTTGTATTGTACGTATGCCTCCTTTAGGTTTCATCCTTACCTTAATTGTCAGGACAGAGTGCAGCCCTCAGTCTGGTCATTGTCTGACCTGCCCCTTGTTCCTCAGTTTCCTCTGGTTGCGTTGCTGTTGTCAGGGAATGGCCCTTTCACTGTGTCTCACTTGGGATGTTTCATTCCACTATGGGTTGTCTAGAGTAGGATCTTACCCTTCTTTGCCTTATCTCCAGGTCAGCTCATGTATGTGTAGGTTACCAGTACTGTGTGTGTTTGGGTGTCAAGGCTAATTCCCTCCAGCTGGGTGAACTGGGATGAGCTTCCCTGGCAGCTTCTGTCCCATTAATAGAATATTTGTGTTCAGAAGTGATGTATCCTTTACATGGAGTTTTATTGAATTACATTACACATTTCGAATTCAGCATTTTTTGTTTTGAAAGTTTGACATGTTGCCTTGTGGGTTTTTTGTTTTGTTTTGTTTTTTTTTTTCACCTTTAGGTTCCAGTCTGAAAGGGAGAGTGGAGATAGAAACTTTGCAATTGGCTATTACTTGAAAGAAAAAAAGGTTAGTCTCTTTTTTGTAAAATGTGTTTTGAAGACACTGTGATGGGGTTTATTCATAGTCTGTGAAAATTTTTATTTATTTGATGTACAGTATGGCACAAATTAATACTGTATATGTTTTCTCACTCAAAATGCTGTCATTTAAAAAGTGTGATTCTTATGCCATTCTAATAGAACACAGCTAAACTGGGTTTTTTTGTATGATAGCCATGATAATTTATTTGTTGTAAAATGCATAATCTGTTCTGTCCAGGTGACTTTAAAGAACTCCTAGTTGCTGTACTGAAAAATATTTTAATACCTAGCTTATTGATTTCACTGCACTGTTATTTTTAAATCTGATTTGATGAAATATTTTTACTTCTTACATTTAAATATGTATTTTAAAATATGCTTAATGCTTAATATGCTGACAAAAATGCAGCTTAAGTTATGTCTTTCTAAAAGCAATATTGTAAAAAAAAGAAAAAATTACACAAAGACTCTCTTTCTTTGTTTTCGTTCCTCAGTGCTTTCCTGAAGGCACGGATATGGTTGCTATACTAGACTTCTATTTTCAGGTAACTGACTTTAAAATTGAGATTCACTATGGACTTAGAATTACTGTTATAAGCAGTAGAAGCTGATTTGTGCCTAGATATGAAAATTTTTATGGCTTGCAGTTAAACTTGTCAGCTTCTGTCCAGCTCTGGAAATGAAAGATGTACATTTGATGTATCCAGATTTACTTTTGTTTAGGGGATGTACGTAGGTGTCTTTATTGCTAATGAAAACTATCAATAATCTTAAAAGATTAGTAGGTAGAAGCTTTAAAAGGTCTTGTATTACTTCAGTGAGTTTGACAAAACATTTCTCCTTCTTTGGGTTGCTGCTTCTTATTGTACTGTGAAGTACTTTAAACTCCATGTAACTGAAGAATGCATGCTCATTTGCAAGCTCAAGGGGAGTGTTACCAGTGAAGTAATATGAATATATCCTCTTTTTTGTTTTTTCAATGGTTATGAGTAAAAGAATCTAGTCATATGTATTTTCCCCTCCCCTATTTTTTTCTTTTTCACTTTCAGCAAGTTATTTGCAACTGTCACAAAATGAGAACTTGGCAAGTGTGAGGTATTTCCTCAGTAAAGGTTTCCTAATGTTAAAACATTCACAACTCAGGCAGCTCTGCTGTATAGAGTTCTCAAGAGGCAGTTCAAGTTGTGTAAATGATTCAGTTCATTTGGGAGAGTTTAAAAAAAACCCAAAACTGAGTTCAGTTCTGAAAATTAATATGTTTTTCACTCAGACTTGCTCTTAATTATAAATTACAATCCATTATTTTCAAAATGCAGATTTTATCCGAGTTTTTTCTATTGGGATGCACCTGCTCTTATATCTTTAGATCAGATGATGTTTATGAAATAAGGTGTGTGTGTGTGATCAGCCATAGTTGACCTCATATTGAGTTAAAAACCAGGTACCAGCTGATAGTCTACTCTGAACTTCTCTTGTGACAGAACAAAACCAATATTTGAATTGATACTTACTTGAATTTACTGTTTAAACATGCTTTGTAAATGCTTCATGTCCCACTGCCTAAAGTCCGATATGTTTTGGAGACAAAGCTATTCATAAGTTAAGATATACTAAAGCTAACTTTTCTGATGTGCTTTAATTTGGCATCATTTTTGCGCATTCTGATCTCTAATTTAATGACTGTGTGTCATTCTTTCTGTTTTCCTTGAAAAGTCAGAAAAAGGGTAGCTCATACATGAGCGGCATTTCTGTTTTCTTGTTATGGTGCAACGCTTACTTTCCAACACTCAGAATCTACTTAAGAGTCTAGTTATTTCTTTCTTTGGATTTTCTGTAATGCTCCTTCCTCCCCTGTGTAACTGGGAACTTTCTGAGCAGGAATAAACTTATTCATCTATTATCTCTGTAAAGTGAGAATGGATTATTCTCAGTTTAGAGAAACAAGGTACAAAATGCAGGTGTTTAAACTGAGAACCTAGAAAGAATTTTTTTTTCAAAGCAGGTGATATTATGTAATACTTCATATGTTTAAAACACAGTTGCCATTTTAGATGCGTCTCTGACAATCTCTTGATTTGCAACTCCAGTTGATTGGACTAGGATGTATTGAGTTTGGCACCCGGAAAATAAGAATTCCAGGTAGTAACTACTCATGCAAACGTGGCTTAGGTAACTTCATGAAGTATCATGTAATGACTGTTTGGCAAAAGCAAGAATACAAGCAGTAGTTTGTTTACTTTTTAGAGCAGCATTTCAGCTTCAGGTTGAAACCAACTTATCTTTTGGTTTCTGCAGAAATGAGGCAGCATCAGGTGATGGCATCATATCACATTTCCTGATGTGTCACCAAAGTATGTATAGTCTGTACTGAAGCAGGGATCCTGGGAAAAACTATTGTGCGGTTGTATCATTACTATATAAAAAAGTATATATGTGAGCAAGGTGAAATAAGGCTGCATCAGCAGGAAGTGCTGGCATTAAGACTTGCATGTGCTAGAATTTGCAGCTTTAAAATGTACTTCTAATAGTGTGTGGGATCTTCTAAGGCTTTTAAAAAAAAAAAAACCCACACAGAACAAGCTCAAATTGAAAAAAACAGTCATTCTGTGGCTTTGCCATTTAAGCAGATGCAAAATATTGAGATTGTTTTACAGACCTCTTCCTCTCAAAGGAACATAAGGGGGGTGGGGGGAGGAATCAAGCGGAGTCACTAAACCATAAAAAATACTGTCCCAAACTTTTGAGAGGGCTTACCAACACTGTCGCTGGGATCTTTATAGTAGAAAGATTCAGACTGTATTAATTGATGCTGTTAGTGTCATCTGTAACAAATGTTATGCTACAGGTGATTTTGAGATGTTATTTCTGTAGAGTCATATTGTTGATCCTGCAATAGTTGGCCTTACTGCGCTAGAAGTATCAGTGCTTATAATCTCTATTTCTTTTTCACAAGCTTTGCTCAATAGAAGTAACATGTGAATCAGCAAGTGTGATGGCAGCAACTCTGGCTAATGGTGGCTTTTGCCCAATCACTGGTGAAAGAGTACTGAGTCCTGAAGCAGTCCGGAATACCTTGAGTTTAATGCATTCCTGTGGCATGTATGACTTTTCAGGGCAGTTTGCCTTCCATGTAAGTAGCTTTCAGGTATTATAGCTGACCAAGAAGATTAATCTGTGGTACTGTTTTCTGTGTTCTGTGGGTTGCTTCCTTGTTTCTGAGGGAGGGGAGAGGGTGTTACGTGAATTGCTTGGAAATCGAACATGCCATAAGCGAAAATCTCTCCTAGGATTCATGGCACTGCTACTATCATATACCTTATAGCACTCTGCCATTTCACATTTTGGGAATCCTTTTCATATCAAAATGTAAGTACTCTTTAGAAGGAAAGGCTGTTCTTGAGAGAAGCAGGTCATGATGCAGGTGTAACTCAAAACACAACTGAAGAAATCCTGCTACGTGGGAATAAAAGGTAGCAGAAAGTCTGTGCAGGCATTTGTCTTTTTCTTCACTAACTCAGGCTTACAAATTGTCCTTACATGCTGTAAAAGTGGCTGTCACACAGCACATGTGTCATGCTTCTATTTTCCAGCAGTGTATTCTTTACTTGTAAGTATTTCAAGATGGACTGTATCTTATTTGTGCTCTCAGCATTTTGTTTTGAGCATTTTTAGTTTTTCCTTACTGCATACCTGGAAAATTGATTATGATGCTTTCTGTGACCTAAAAGTTACTGCTTAGAGAGCTACGAAGACATTAATTCCTATTGGAAAAAAGCAATGCCTTTGTTCAGATTGTAAAGAAGTAGGTTATTATGTGGTTTCACAGACAGACTCTTAGTTTTATGTGATTTTGTTTTTTTACCTTTTCCAGTCAAGATTTTTAAGAATTTACACAGCTTTGTGCTACTACATTGTTGCAAGCTGTTCATGAGAGATACTCTTGTGCACTACTGCTTAGTCATAATTGCTTTTTTGTAATAGATTTAAATTATCTTTTTTCACTGTATTACTGACTTGCTGTATTCCTGAGAGCAACTAGTTTTATGACAGCCACAAGCTGTCCTTCAGGTTCTTGTCTATCTAAAAAGTGATAAGTAATAATGCTTTCCAGATCCCTGTTTTATAAATACTGCATAATAATCTCCAGTAAAATGCTGATGCATTGTGTTATAATAGTGAAGAATGTTTGCAGAGGCCAGTAATTCTCTAACTATTCTACAGGTTGGTCTTCCTGCAAAATCCGGAGTTGCTGGTGGGATTCTTCTGGTTGTTCCTAATGTCATGGGCTTGATGTGCTGGTCACCTCCTTTGGACAAGATGGGCAACAGTGTTAAAGGAATTCACTTTTGTCATGTAAGCTGCATTGCCTTTATTTTTTTTCCTCTTTGGCAGCTGATGCTCACTGAGCTTCAGTTAGCATAGCTGAGATTTAAGTGAATTAAATTGTGATTTGTGATTCTTCCCCATATAGCAAATTTCATCAAATTCAAGGGTGAAAGCCCAAGAATAGACATTTGCATTTTAGTAATAAATAACACTTGAATTCAGTGAGCATTAAGAAAATATGATGCCAAAAATACTGGAGAAATCTGTTGTGGAAAAGCTTTGAAAAGGAACACTTCATGAAGTAATGAAGTGCTGATGTCTTCTATACTGCATTAGAAGCTGTAGAGCTCTATTTATAGGCTTTTTTCTCTCTCCCATCATAAAGTAAACAATTTTCAAAACACTAGAAATGCAACTCTTATTTCATTGCAACAAAAGAAAAATATTGTAATGAAAACTGCCATTTGATGTATTTTTACACTGATTTTTGTAAACCATCTGACATAAAAGATGTCTTTATGGATCAGACTCAGCTGCTGGGCAAGCTCTTCCTAGCTTCATCTCTTGCCAGTGAAAGGGCTGTGGATAGTCTGTTGGTAACAGCATTAGAAGCAGGAGAGATTTTCTATAGTGCTTTGTAATGATTAATAAAGAAGCTTTGTGGGAGAGGAGAATGTGAAAAATGTTTTCTTCCTTTTTTCTTTTCTGCCTAAAACTACCTTGTAATACCAATGGCATAATTATAAATGGGAGGTTGAGGAGCAGCTAAAACTTTTCATACTGCTCTTTATCTAAGGTTCATACCAATTAACTATAAAATCGTAGAACAACAGGTAGGTGAAGGATTGACTG
This sequence comes from Campylorhamphus procurvoides, assembly GCA_013396655.1. Classification (NCBI taxonomy): domain Eukaryota; kingdom Metazoa; phylum Chordata; class Aves; order Passeriformes; family Dendrocolaptidae; genus Campylorhamphus; species Campylorhamphus procurvoides. The sequence goes on along the minus strand of WBMV01001691.1, from coordinate 1,891,453 downwards.
CATCTATTCTGTGTGGTAATGAGACCCAAAAACTGATTCATGGTCATGGTGTACAAGTAATGTGAATGTAACATTCACTTTTAGAAACAGAACAGCAGAGCCAAGTTTTATAATTATAACCTTTCATGTTGTAATTCAAACTGAATTATAATCCATTATGTCAGATGTTTTCTTGTTTCATCCTTTTCATTTAAGTTTGATGTACTGGACTAGTCCAGGTTGTTCTTTCTGTTCCTGAAGTGTTTTGTACAGCTGGAGGAGGAAGTTATTAAAGTAGATATTTTTCAAATTGTTACTTGTTTAAGAAGGAGTTTTGAGGTGTTATTAGAACTCTATCATGTAATTGTGTTGTGTTCAAAGGGCCTTACAGACATGGATACTGATGTATTAAATAAGCTTCTTGTATTACTGGTTTAAGCTGCTAGGATATGATGTAAAACATAAGTTAACATATTATCTCATTTGCCTCTCATATGCAGATAATAATGTATGTTCTCTAACTATTTGCAGGATCTGGTTTCTCTGTGCAATTTCCATAACTACGATAATTTGAGACACTTTGCAAAAAAGCTTGATCCTCGCAGAGAAGGTGGTGATCAGCGGGTAAGTTAATGTCTGTGTTAAGTGAATATTGCTAGAAGACATCAGAAGAAATACAGGAAGTTCTTCTCTAAATAACAAAACTGCTCAATGACATGTATTGCATAAAAAGCTTTCAGATAATCTAGTTAGTTTACGTCATTCGTGGACACTTACCTGCATGGACCACGCTGTCACAGGATTTTGTGGAGTAGAATTTCATATTAGATTTGTAACTCTGTTTCATGCAGTTTATCTTCCCTGCTAGATTAAGTAGATGGTGTCTGATCTAAGAGTTACTGTACTGGTTGCCTTTAACAAAGACTTCACCAGCTGGTGGGCTTAACCTTTCTGTTTGGTGCTGCAATCTGTGTTTAGCTGTATTTTCATGGGGATGTCTCTGAGACTGCCTGACTTGCTGAGTTGCACAGGCAATGAATTCAGGCATGGATAGTCCTGTAGACAAGAGCCTGCTACTTAGCAATGTCTGGGAATGAACTGAATCCACTCCAGCTCCATGTACAAAAGATAAGAGTGAGGGTGATTGAGATAAGGAGAAAACTTCTTTGGTTTTGTTGCCGTTAATGTTTTGACTAAGGCATGAAGATTTCAGTAGGAGAAGATTCAGTAGAATGATTTTTAAAGTGCTTCTATTTGCATGTGTACATCTAAAAAAATTCCCAATTTTGAATTTTTTATAACTGGAAAAGAGAAAATAACAGTTTATGTGAAGAGCTGAAAAACTTGAGTCTGTTAGCATTGACTGCAAGAATGGATTTTTTTTTGCCTTCAAATACACTAATAAATAATGTATGTTGCTTGAACAACTAGCATTCCTTTGGACCAATGGACTATGAGAATCTCCAGCAAGAACTTGCTTTAAAAGAAACAGTATGGAAAAAAGTGTCACCTGAATCAAACGAGGACATCTCCAGAACCGTAGTGTATAGAATGGAAGGTCGGGGAGAGCAGAACTAAACGAATGGGTTCTAGTTTCATTAATTCTTCATTTTACAAACCCTCAAGCATCTCTAGATTTAACTTTGATTTGAATATTGTTTGCCTGGTGTTTCATTTTTATATATACATTTTGTGTAAATTCTGTATGCTATACCAAAAAGACTGTCAAAGTTCAGGGGAGGGGTCGGGAAAAAGCATGTGCAAACAACAAACCCAAAGCTGTTAACTGACTTTTGTAGTTACTTAGAACACATTTTGTTAGAAAAGGTAACTTACTGTTTTCAGAGATATACCATTTCTGTGTATATCTGTTTATTTTTGTTTACATCTCAGAATTGTAAGTAAATGAACTTTAGAGCTAAGCAAGAACTTGTCCTCTGAACAGGGTCAACATGTAAAGATAACAGAATATTAGTTAAAATATAAAATGGTGTCAGCAAAATACAGCAAATTCCTGAATCTCTAAGTAATTGTATATTAAGTGGAGATAGGTTCTGAGTTGTGTTATTATCACATCCTTTCTTTTTAAATGTGAGCTTTCAAATTGCTTTGAACAGAAATGGGCCCTTTGCATATGCCATGCTAGTGAAGATTATTTTTTTCCTTTAATCAGACCATTAATAGTTATTAGTGCTAATATTTAAATAAAAGGAGCAAAAATGGCTGGGGAGGAATGGGAGAAGCAGGGAGGACGAAAAAAAAACCTGTCTTGTTTGCAAGTTAACTAACACAGCAGAAAGATTTCTGACCCAACTGTTCTCTAGCTGCTTGTGCTGCCAGCTGGTAGTTATGACTCAAGTCTGCTTACTAATTGTGCTGTGCTCCACCCTGGAGAGGAATATAAGCAATCTGGGGTTTAGAGTGCTAACCAACTGAGCAGTGAGCAGGAAATATGTTCAGAGTATAGCAGATAGGTAAATCTTATTAAAACTGTTTACAATTGGCTTATTTTTCAACCATTAATGTGTGTGCATGTTCGTATACAAAGATCAGAGCTTTCATTTACTTACACACAAGCAAATTCTTAAGAACTTATCATTAATTGATTTTTTTTTAAATTATTTTGAATTTGCAGCTCAGTTTGCTAAGAAACAGGACTTGCATTTTTGTACAGGCAATAGCATTTGTTAAGATGCATAATTTGGTAATTTGGGTATCTTGAGTAGGGTGTAGCTTGAAATGATATATTTAACCTTCAAATAGGCCCAATAGGCAGTGCTGGACAGAGGTCAGTCAAAGATTTGCTAAATTCTTGTCACTTGTAGGTATTTGATTCTTAATGATGACAAAAATCTTAGAAAATTGTTCTCTGTATCCCCTTTATAAGTTTGCAGATAATCTGATACGTCCCATCCCCAGTACACATCAGGCAGAGTCCTGGTTTATAGAACTGGGGAATTCTTGTCCAAGCAGTTATAAATTGTGTTAGCTGATTGAGAATTTTAAGACAATGACAGACAATTTCTTAGTAACACCTTCACCCCCTCTCACCTTCCCCAGTCCCTCTACCTTTTTAATTTATCTAAAAGGTGTGTTCACATGTGAGTTTTGTTAAGAGGAGAGTTCGATTTTTTCCTGCCCTTTTTTTTTTCCCATCTGGATGTTTACGAGTTTAGGAAGATGCATAAAGTAAAGCTGATGTTCTCTGAGAAAGCAAACTTCTCTTAATTACTCTGTTTAGGTAGTTATTTTTGCATAAACATTTGAAAAAAACTCTGACTAAACCCTGAATAATCTTCATTTAGCAGTGTATTGTAAAAGGATGGGCTTCCTGTCTTTGAAGCCTAGGATGAAAATGTTTAAGCAACAATTTTCAGGGAATTTGAAGCCCTGCTGGGATGAAGAGGTAGATCTGTGGTGCAGATGTCAGTAATAAGTGTCAGTCATAAATTGCTGAGTAATACCTGTTTTATAATCTTATCAGTGATGATAAGGTTGTTTGTCAGTGCTTAATCATGAAAATAAAGTAAGTAAAGGCAAAGTCTTGAAATACAACAATATTTCACCTGTTTGAGGATTTTACGGTAACTTAGTAGCTACAGAGACATAGTAAGTATTCAGATCCTGCACAAATACATGTCTTTATGTGAAATACCCTCAGTTGCAAGAGGGAATGTAGTGTGTCTGTGCTGCTAATGAAAAGTATTTACAGTGATGACATGTTGCTAGTTAAATTAATGATTTAATTAAAAATGGAAAATGCATCATGCAGGATGTGCTTGATCTGATTCTAGCCATCTTTAGTACTATTTGAAGCCACTTCTAAAAGTGTGGTTGAAGGTGAAAGATTTTTCCCTAGTTTTACCCTATTTATGTTTGTCAGTTACATACAAAACTTGCAGTAGAGTCAAGTCCTGCATGGGAAATACAAAAGTAAAGAAACTACTAGATCTTTAATATGCATAATAATATTTAGGGTACAGCTTAAACAATCTTTATATATATATATATATTACAGTTCTGTAATACATGCTTGTGAAGCCTGTCTCAGAACTGAAGGCAGCCTCTAGCTAGGAAAGGTCAGAAGACTTCTTTGAGCCCATTATTGTGTAACTTGCCCACACTTGTAGTTTCTTGCCCTGCTCTGCCGTGACTGCAGATGGCTCCTGCTCATGGCAGGGCACCCAGAGGCCACAGTTAGGTCTGCCCTCCTGCATGGGGGGTGAGCGGGTCCCACAGGGCGGGGTGGTAGAGCCTGGTCATTCCATGTGTGAAGTCTGCAACGGTTTTAGTGTTCACCTGTGCTACAGTAATAGCAATTCTTGATATTCAAGCATTTTAGCTGTTTTGTTTGTTTTTTTTCTTTGTCAGCATCATTAACATTTCATTAGAAATGTAAATGCTTTTTAAAGTTTTATTTTAGCATTTGTGTTGTACCTTTTGGCTCAGTTGTTAAGTTACCTGTCTCATTTTCCATTTTTCATTTGCATTGTATGTTATTTATGTATCTTGATTTCCAGCATGCTTATTTTTGTATTGTTTAATAAATTTATTTTAAGCTGATTTTTATTGTATTTTTTTTCTCTCAATGGAGAACATATTTGTTCAAACACATTTTTGAGGATGCAGTTGAGGTAGTGAGCACTCCATTCTTAAAAAGATTCTGGAAAAGTAGGTGGAATAATCAGATTTAGTTAAACCAGTCATTGAAAACCATCCTAAGATTTCTTAAACATTTTGTACAATAATCTCATTATTTTTCTCTTTGAACTGTTATCTTAGAAAGTTGAAACAAAAGTCAGAATAGCAAAACTTTCTCACTGTGACTTTCTAAAGAAAAAAGTCCTGGTGGTGCAGTAGGATATTAATGTCACTGTGTATTTGTCTGGTTTTGAAGATACAGATTCAGTCACTTGGAAAATATGTGGCTAATGGTACTAGTGCCAGGGTAGTGACTGTTGATCCCTGAGCATTATGAGGGGAAAAATACAGCATGGCAATCATGTGTGGCAAGGAAGAGGTGGTCCAAACCTCAAACTCTTTTAGTAGTGACGGTGGGGTCTGCCTGTACTGAGGATGGCAGTAATTATGATTTTAGGTTTTCTGTAGACTGGTTTATAACCTGAAGTTACTTGTTTAAGGTTGCAAAATTACCTATATGTTCATTGTACATAAAAAATAACACATATCAATAGAATTTATTCTCTAAAAGTAAAAAATTATGAAGGGTAGAGGAATAATAGGTATAAACAGAGAGCCACAGGTGATGTACTGTAGAATTATTTTGGCTCTTACATTTTGGTTTTCACTGTGTATTTGTGTCAGAAGACCAGTGGGTAGGTAGATGAATAAAAAGGCAATGGATTCAGAAGAGGGTGGATGGGAGGGGGGATTGAGTTATGTTGGTTTTTCATTGCTGTTACATCTCTTGGTCTTGATACATACATGTCATTGATGCACAGTAGTTAGCTGTGAACTAAATAATTAATTATGAGCTTCAAAATTTATGTATGATGTTTTAGTATACTAAACATTTTTGTAGGCTTTTACTGTTCGGGTTTTTTTCTAAATTTTAAAAAAAATGATTCTGCAGTTTTCTGAAGGGAGTTCAGAAGCAGTTACTGCAGTGAAAGTACAGACTTGTTTCAGTAGAGTTCTTACTGGGATGACTAAATACACCTAATAATTTGCCTTCAGTGCAGTCTCCTTGAGAATGAGTGTTGTGTCTATAGTAAGTGCAGGAATGTGTAACTAAAGCTTAATTATTTTTTTATCATGCTGGTATCTTGTCTGTTCCACACTTCTTGTCCAGTCTAGAAAGTGCATGGCTAACTAGTGTTTGTAATGACGTGTTTGGGTCATGCACAGCCCCATTTTCATTCAGGAATTTGTGTCCTAGTATGTTGAATAATTTAAATAGTCTAAATTATTAAACTACCTACCTTGGATCAAGTGTGGTTTCTGATTTGCCATTTGCTCATTCTAGAGGATATTGTGTACGAAATAAAAATGCCGTTTCTTTTTAGTTTTCATGCAAGTAGAAGTTAATTTCATTACAGGTGTCTAATACTGCATTATGCAGACTTTTGGTATCACTTGGACACTTAGCACTTAAAAGTTTTTGCAAGACTTGAGTGGCACAACTCAGCACATAGTTCAGCTACTTCTGGAAATGCAGGTGCATTTTTTCTGTGTGTGGCAGTGGCATGGAATGGTTTTGGTTACATCTGAGGCTGCAGTTTTATTAATGCATGGAATAGAGTTCAGACTGGCAGAGATGTGGTCGGGGCAAGTCTTATTGGGTATTTTGTTTATTGTTTGGGGTGGTTTTACCAGTTTAAGTAGCTGAAACAGAACTTAATTGAGGCAGTTAGGAATTGATACTTGGCCTAGAGTAAGGCTGTTAATTAACTGGACCAGGCAAATTTTTAAAAGGACAAGACGTATTCACACGTGGGACATTTGGACACCTCAGGGCTAAGACTGATGAGGAAACAAGGTTGAAGGAAGGACAAGGGGAAAAGGAAGTAATTCTAAAATGCTTTTCTACTCTCAAAAACATTCCAGCCAGCCATACTTTGATATAATTCATGGCACTGAGCAGGCATGTGTGGGAGTGTATCTGCTGTAAGGTACAGCTTCCTGTTTTAGGTGCTGCTCTGCTCAGTTCTGACCCAGCTGGCACATTGCTGTACCTTCACGTGCTTTTACAAAATGCACGTGCACACTGTAGATTGGAAATGTATGTTCATACTGTATCTTAAATCAGGGCAATTTTACTTAGCTGGCTGTGGTTATCGTAACCCATCTGTGTGAAGTGCCAGGGATTTTAGTAACTCAGCAACATAAGAAGGAAACCACAAGGTTGCAGAGCTTGGAGGGGATCTCTGGAGAACTTATAGTCCATCCTCCTGCTCAAAGAACAATCTACTGTCAGATTGTGTTGCTCAAGGACTTTGTCAGTCTAAGTTTTCAAAACCTACAGTGATGAGGTTTCTGTAATCTGACTGGGTAACCTGTTCCAGTACTTTAACACTTTGATTGGAAATTTTTTCCTGACCTACAGTTGGAATTTTCCTTTTCTGTACCTTGTAATGTTGACTTCTGTCTTTTCACTGACCATGCTGAGCATACTATCATGCTGTGATCTGTTGGTCTTTAGGGAGTCTGAGAAGAGGTGTAGGTAAAAATAGCTTTTGGTCAGCAATAACTAACATTTTCACTCTCTGCTGGATTTTCCTACTGGATTCAAAATATTTTTTTCATTATATCATTGAAAATAAAGTGGTCTAAGGATTTGAAAGGGCCATATTCCCTTTATTTTTCTGTTAAAGCCTAACAGGCTAAATGTCAACATGGAAGTATGTTATTTGCTGAGGGATGGCATGTCACTGTTAGGACCCCTTGTGATCAGAGCGCTCAGAACAATAAGCTGAGAACACAAGTGGAGTGATAGGAAGAGATAATGTTGTTCGCTTCCCGTTGATGTCATTGACAAGCCTAGCTTTTTCCTTGGGGCAGGCAACTTTATTGTTTGTTCAGGAATTACTCATTCAATATCAGTTTTTCTGACTGACAGACCTGGTTTTGGTTATATGTGCAGCTTTGGCTTTCTGAATGGGAAGTGCATTTCACACTTCTTTTAAAGAACTTGTCTTTTAAAGTTCTCCAACCTGTAATTATTGCACATCAAATAATTAAAATGTAATCTTGATCTGAGAATAAACTGTTCTGATGAAACATGTTTTTTCAAAAAACAAACGCTCATGCTATTGCAGAACAGGCTTAAAAATTATGATTGAGGACATAGAGAAACAGGCTAAAACGGCTGAATACATTTTGTTCTATATACTAAGGCTGATGGGAATAATACCGCTGTTTGCAAGGTTTGGAGAGAAAAGCGTGGAGGTGGAAGATTTGTTTAAGCTAATAAATATTTCCAATACAAGGAAAACTGAATACATAGCCTAAAAGTTAGAAGATTTATAGAAGCTTGATCCTAGTAGTCTAGAAACAACGCTCCCAACAAGAGCAGAATGCAAATTTCTGGTAAGATTACCCCATTCTGCTTTCAGCTTGTAGAGTGGAGTCAGTCTGTTGCTAGTGCAGTTGCCCTAAATATCTTCTGAGAAAGTCCTTTATTTTGGAAATAATTCCATTTCCAAGTCCTGTATTTAAGAGTAAATTGTCATCCATAAATTGTGAAGTAACCTACAGTCTGGGAAGCAGAGCTACTGCTCCACTCTGCTCTGTTGTGTGGACATCAGTCATGTCAATAGGTCCTTGAAAAGGCAGACATCCCTTTGTCCTGTCTGCTTAACACAGCTAGGTTACTAAAGCACCCATCAGCATTCCACTTTATTCATGTGACTGTCGTTGATCCCAGTCTTTTGGTCCCAAATCTTGCAGTGTTAGTAATGTCTGTATCCACTACTTCAAAGGCTCTTGTTTTTTTTCTGCAATGGCTCGGCGTTCATTGCCCTTGTTAAGATTTCTGTATATATTCCCTATGCTCTTTGTTGCAGAACTGTTAGCAGGGGGTTAGTCTTTGAAAGGGTTGAGCAGGAACTGCCAAAGTCTGTGAGATTCCTGTGATAATTTACTGCAAGAATTGCTATTTTACTGTTTTGGAACTTCAAATCATAATGTACTGACAAAACATTTCATTGCTGATGAGGAATGCTGAAAAAGTTTGACAGCAGAGTAAATGAAAGTCTTTGAGAGGGTCATTTTTATTCATAACTCTGATGCCTTGGGCATGAGGCAACATTCATGTATTTCCAGCCAAACTACTGATGGCAAATGCGTGCCACCCAAAACTGAAACTGCCTGGTCTTCATCTTCTGACTTGAAGGGGGGATGTCTTTATGCTTTAAGTCTTTCATTTGATCTAGTAACCTTTTTGTTGAAATAATTAGTCTGCCTACCATTCCTTTGTCATACCGTTCATGGGCCAACAGCACAGCTGTAACACCTTTGGCTGTCAGGACAGGAGCCAGGTCGGATTTTTTTAGGACTCCCTCGAGTTAAGTTACAGTTCTCTGGAACTGCCCGATCCACTATTATTCACTGTTGCTATTTTAGCGTGGTTTTCTTTACTAGGTATTCAATACCTTTACTAGGTATTTTCTTTACTAGGTATTTGAGTTTATGAATGTCCATGAAAGGGTTTTTTTTTTAAAACATATGTGGAATCAGCCAACTTAAAGTCTAAGTCTAGTGAAAGATGATTAAATTTGCACTTGATATTTTGGGAGTCTTTTCAGTGATATACTTATTTCTGTTGTCTCCAAAAGTAAAAACTGTGTTAATTCATTGATCCAGAAGAAACTTGAAACAGCAGGTGGAACCAAGCATGGCCATGGTCATTATAGTTTAATCAAGGCACTTTTGGGACTCGGTTTTCTCTCCTCTTCCCAGTATTTGCACCTTCTGAAATCAACATAATCACCCCCAAGACAAAGGGGATACAATGGGTATACCTGTACCAATATGGGTATCAAGCAAAGGATAAGGCATCTGTCAGTAATTGCTAGTGAGGAGCACTTCAGATTAGCTCCTCTTTGCCAGGCTTGTCTGTTTGTCCATGCACGGGAAGGGAAATCCCAGGCTCTACATCATCATCTGAGCACTGGGGAACCTTCAGCATTAGGTACTTTAAGGCCTTCCGTGCTCGAAAGCGTAGGCTGATCTATGAGCTGTTCAGGGGTGTCTGTGACATCAGTATTGGTTGTGTCCGTCCTGGTACCTGTTCTTGGTGCTTTGTACCAGGCATGTTTTGCTGGAATTTTCTTCCAGCTACAGAAGTGTCTGTTCCTGAGATCCTGTAATCTTAGTACTGATGGAGTCGATGACTGAATCTTGAGCTATGACTTTTGTGGATTTTTTTCTGTGTACCCCTTGAACAAGTTTGTCTTTATTGGTGGTATTATGTGCTAGAAAGGGGAAAGACAAAACCAGTAAAATGCCCTGCTTCCCACAGTGTTTCAGACTGTCCTGCCTCTGATGATGGTACTGGAAAGGTGAAACTGCCCCATGCACACACCGTATTATGATACTATGGAATATTTTCTAGTAAAATTCAGTTTGAATGCCCTAATTCTTGGGAGGAAAGGCTGCAACTACGCTTTGGTTTGTGTGATCCACTCTCCGCCTCTGTAGATCATGTTCTGGAGTTGGGATTGGTGAAGGATTGTTTCTTCTTCCTCCATTGAGGGTGGCAGGAGTGGGAATGGGGCAGTTCAGGAATGTGGCTGGCCAGAGTAGCCTCTGCTCACCCCAAGGGGTTTGCACGTCCTCAGGAGTGGAATAGATGGGCATGGTCTTTCTGAAAGAATCTCAGTTTACTCAAGGTAAGTAGATGCTCTACTTATTCTAGTAAACATTTTGTTTAATTACTTAACTTTTAATTCATCTTAATTAAATAGTCTTATCTGTGTTTTAAACAGCATCAGTTTACTGATACTTCAGAATTAATCAATAGTCGGAACTGTAAACAATAAGGCATTGCAGATTCTTGGTGTTTGTTGCCATGAAACAAGGTCTCCACTTCAATCTCTTGCGTCGCCAAGGGCAGTTCTGTCAGTGCTGTTGTTGCTGCCTTTCAGGCACTTGAGCAAAACCAAACATAGTATGAAGCAGACTGTTACTTATGCATTCACAAACTGTATTTGAAATAGGGATTGTTTTAAACTTGATTTATAAGATACTGAATCTCATTTAGCATTTAGAAGAATAATTTAATGTAATCAGCTCTGAGCATGCATTGGCTGAATTAATTGTAGAACTGAGCTCAGCCTTAAACATGACTCTTGCTATGTTGTGTATGAGTCAAAGGATATTTTTGTACTCTTAAAGAGTTTGCACCTCCTGCCTGTTAGTATTTAAGATTGATTAGCCTTTTCACATGTAGGGAGATGTTGTTTTGAGGAATACCAGCGTTACAAACTCTTCCCAAAAGTTTTGTGTCCACTTGATGGCCATCTTATGAGCAAGAGGTTGGTGTTGGGAGAGGTGAATTCTGGTTGAGTTGTCTTTCATGGCTCCAAATGTGATTGGAGGAAAAGTACCTTTTGTTCACAGTTAGTGCTTCCCGTGTCCTTAATCTTTTAAAATTTTATGCAAAATAATTCATTAATAGAGCAGGGAAAAAAAGGACAGATAGTTATGGTATTGTGTTAGTTTGTAGCAAACATCATTTTAGATGCTTTTAAATATTTAGATTAATTTAACTATTCTGACAAAAAAAGGACTTCAGGCAGAGATGGGCAGAGAAATGTAGTTTACTTGTAACATGCATTATCAATACTCTAATTATTTGCAATTTTGGGTGGCAAAATCTAGTACTTTAGACATTTTGACTTACCTCCAAAGTGTTTGAATCAGAGGGAAATACAAATTGTAGAAACCCATTTGAAGCCAGTAGGAGGGGAACAAACCATCTCCACTCAGCCTTCCCTCCAGGGATGCTGCACTTCTCCTTTTGTGGCCTTTTCCTGTATGTTTTTCAGGAAAGCACATTGACGGTTCTTAGGCTGAAGGAAGGGGCTCATGACTTCTCTTTGCCATGGTATCAAGAGAAATGTTTGGTGTATATATTTGGTTTAATTAAATATTTCTTGCATTCAGTTGCATGCACAGCTTCTGTGACAAGTACCAAGACTGAGCTACTGGTACACACTTGCTTGTATGTTGGTGCTCCTGTGTCTGAACTGAACATAATGAAAAGACTTTGCTCTGCTTCTGGCTTTTAAACAGACACTATTAGGGCCATTAAATTTTTTTTTTGTCAGTGTGTACCAGTCAATTCAAAACCGTGGGAAGTCAAAAGGAGAAAATGACTAACTTTTTTCTAAAAGCTTAAATTTGGATTTGAAAATGTTAATAGGTGAATTGCAGTAAGACGTTCAAAATCCTACTGGGATTTTGTCCAGCTTTAAAAATAGATAATAACAAACTGACTTGCCTGAGGGTTTTGCAGCTATAGCAGTACAGTTGGTTTAGAGCTGCTTTGGGTGTGGATACATGAAAATGTAGACTTTTGTGTGGCTGCAGTCTAGACATCACTCATGGGAAAAGTGGCTTTTGGTATATGCATGGGTTCTGTTTGAGCGTGGCTGCTGGAAACTGTAAGGAGGAATAAATAAGTGTGTTGTGAGTCTTGTTAGTTTTCTATCAACAGCACAAGCTATATGAATAAATGCCGTGCAAACGGCATCTCAAGTTAATTCCACCAGGGAGACTCCAGAAATAAACTCCGTGGTAGCAGCTTTGAAAGTCACTTGTGGCAGCTTTCAGTCCAAAAATAAACGCTGCACCCACAGCTCATAAAACTAAAGGAGCTGGGTCTTCTTGTCCTCTGTCCCCAGCTGTGAAAGAGGACCTTGCACCATCTTGAGGAAAAGAAGGGATGGTCGAAGGGTTAGGAAATGGACTAGGGAAGAGATGGACAAAATCTTTTTTCCTGTGTTAGTGTCAAAACACAGAAGTGTAAATATTGGCAGATTCTAAAGTAACTTTTGCACTTTCTTCAGATTACCTGAGGAAGCAAGGATAGATGGTGGTGCAGAAGGCAGGGTACAGAGAGGGGAAAAGGCTTGAAGAGGAAATGAAAGTTTTATGGAACAGTTAGTCTTGTTTGTATTTTCAAATATTTCAGTATTTTACTGGAGGCAGTGTTGGGTTGCTGTAGAGATGGGATTGGTTGATCACTCCTACTGAAGCCAAATGCCTTTTGTGTGCTTCAGGAAGTTACTTAGATGAATTACCTGTTCTTATGTAACTTAGTTCTCTGTAGACTAAGGTAGTGTTGAAGCTTAATCCAGAGACTGCTTTGAGTGCCTTCAAGGACTACGTATCCCTGGAAATATTCATGGGCAGAACCTCCAACCAGCAAGCTCTGACCCTTCTTCAGAGCCAGCTGTCACTGGCACTTCAGTCACTGGGTGGGCACTTCAATGAGTCAGGGAATCTTTTGGTGAGCAAAGCTCAGCACTGCAGTGCAGGAGTTGTGTCCTGGCATCTGCTGGCACTGGGGTGGGGCAAACAGGCCAGGTCCCAGAGATTTCTCTGTGAGGGGTGTGAGGTGTGTGCTGCTCCTGCTCTGGCACCAGGGGCATAGAAATGCCCCGTTCAGCTCCTCACACACGCTGGATTTTAGAGCTCTGTGCCAGGCACAACACCAGCAGTTCTAAAAGCTGTATGGAACTTCAGTGTGAGGACAGAGCAACACCTGCCCGCTTTTGCCAAACCCATATTATTTTAGTTGGGTATTTGTTTACGGTTCAGTCTTAGTTTTTACTTTTAAAAGTAAATGCTTTACTTACCCTTGGGTAGTAGCTTTCACTTTACTTTGTGGGAAACAAAGCAGAAGCTCAGTTGCAAAAACAAACTTTTGACTGAGCTTTCTTTCCCTACAAAGTACAACTTACAGTGGTATTTTAAAGGAAAATGGTGACTATCCCTTTTAGACTTGAACAGTGATTTTTGTTTTACCAACACTATCCTTGCCAGTGGACCCTGGAGAGCAGTTTCCAGTTTATTGCAAATTAAATGTAAATACAAAAATGGCTAATTTTCAAAGTAAGTGTTTCTGTCTAGTGTCTGAATGTATAGTTGTCTGCATCCTCTCTCAGATTCGTCCCTGGTTTATTTTTTTCCTTCTAGGGACTACTTGCATTCTATGTTTAATTTCAAAGTTTAAGCTTCGAAATTAATTTTGAGCAGGTTTGAGAGTTTTTTGTTTTGTTTTTCATTTTGATTCTGAAACCTTACATGCAGGGCAAAAGCCATCTAAAGGCTGTGTTTCAGCACAGTTGAGGTACAACTTCAGTGTGTGAAAACTGGATGGCTAAATCGTTTATTTTTTCTGGTTTCCATAGGTCAGTGCTGCTGTTTCAGAATATATATTGGTGTCTTAGATTTCAGGATTTTTGTTTTCATTAATAAAATAATTGTCTACAAATCTGCAGCTCTTCTGGAGAGCAGGAGGAGTGGTTGCTTCTTGCTGCATACCCCGATGACCCTCATCAGGGGATCAGCTTTAGGAAAACAGCTGAATGGTGCTACTGTGAGGTTGAATTTCTGTTGATTCTGGAGCTTTTATTGCTTTTTGCTCGCAGCTCATGTAAACTCTTTGGTCCTGCCTTCCTGGCCAGCCCTTGGCTGTTTGCAGAGGCCATGGGAATAGGCAGAGTTTAGAATAGCCAGTCTCTTTCCGCTGCGAAGCGTTAATCCCCGTTCACTAGACGAGGGCTCACCTTAGACAGCTTAACAATCTATTTTTTGCGTTTCCGAGTTAATGCCGCGCTGAGCCGGCTTAGCCGTGCCGTGTGCTGTGAACAATGGGTGCAAAGCTGAGCTCATGGGCAGCCGGCCCTCGGCTCGTGTGTCCCCCGTGTCCCCACAGCCAAACGGGTGGGTGGCCTCCAGCAGGGTCAGGAGGGAAGGTGTGGGAAATCACTGGGCCCTTTGGCTCCTCCTGTTTGTAGGGATGTGCTGCCAGGATCCATAGTTTGGAAATGCCACCTGATGGACTCTCAGTGAATCAGGGAATGGGGCTGTGTCACCCATGCTGTGGGTGCAGGTGCCCCAGGAATTGTCACACATGCAGATTGACTGTGCTCAGCATTGGGTGGGTGTTGATGGTGTGGATAAGTGTGCCTCAGGACACTTCCAGACAAGCCCGGCGGATTTCCCTGCTCTGCTCTGTGCTGGTGAAGAGTTGCAGGACTTCACTGCGATTGCTGTGCTGGGAGCATTTGTCAGGAGGCTCAGTGTCCTGGGGTTGGTGTGATGCTTACCTGTCATTAAGGAGGTCCTGAGCTGCAAGAGCTGACGTTTATATCCCAAACCATCTCTGTATCTCTGTGCTGTGCAGGGGAGCATTTAAAACTTTGTTCTTCAAGCCAGGTGGCCAGGAGGGCAGGATTCCCAAAGGAAGATGATGTGTCCCATTTTAAGCACAAAAAATGGGACGTGAGAGAAGGGTGTGCTGCTCGTTTTCTCTCAACTAGTTCTGCTCTCTTTTTTTAACTCCCTGTGTTGTTTTGGAAGGTCTCCTGTCAGCATACTTAATCTGATGGATAGTAAAGTTCAGATATGGCAAAGTTCCTGAGAAACAATATGCATTTAAACCCATTTTTTCCTCAATATTTTGAACATCTCCTCTGAAGGCTAACCTGTGACCTCATCCCTAGATATTATGGAAAGAGCACTGGAAAGTTTAGGGAAGTTTGTTTATTTATCCTTGTTTGTATTGCCTTGAGCAGCAGTATTATAAACTATTGGGCTTGACTGTATTGCTGAGCCACCTGGAGAAACAGTAAAGCTGTAAGTACTATTTTTTTTAGAATGTAAATTCTGTAATGTTTTCAAAGAAACTGGGGGAGGGAGATGTTCTCAGGAAGCAGGTCAGAGTAGGAAATTAAAATCCAGATTCGGTGACCTTTTTAGCTAAGAGCTTCTCATGGAATTAATCCAGCTTTGAGCTAAATTAATTTTTTCTAAAGGATTTGTTTTCCTTGCTTGCACAGCTGTTTGGCTTTTCTCTCCTGACCCAAGTACAGTGCAAAGCAGAGGCCGTGCTGGAGGTGTGCAGTGATAGCAGAGCAGGACAGAGCCCTGTAGTGATGGGGACATGTGGGCAGGGACGGAGCACAGGGCTGGTACGCTCAGCTGCTTGGGTTTGATTCCCACCTGAGCTTTGGTTGTTTTGTACTAATGCTGAAGCATGAGAGCCAGTGGGGAGAAGGTGTCAGGTCACTCTCCCTTCACCATGAGAATGTAGCAGTTCGTTTCCATTTCTGGGCCTTGGTTTCCCATGTTAGTGCCAAAAATGATGGCAGTGTTCTCTTTGTGAAGTGTTTGGAGTGGTCTTCTGTTGATGGCATGAGAGCCAGGCAGTGACATGTATGGGTATTTGCTATTAGCCATCATGAGACTATTTAGATAAGTCTGGATTTGGGTGTGCAGCTCAAATAGAAAAGACTGTTGTGTTGCAAACACTCCACCAAGGCAATTTGCACATTCCAGCCAAGCCTTTCAGATTGGTTAGATGTGTTGAAATTTCACTTAAAGTGACTTCAGCATATTCATATTGAAGTTAAATTTCTCATTAGGTTTTTCAAGCTGTTACAGTGAGAAATTGGAAAACAAAGGAAAAATTCTCATGTCTTGCCCAAGTCCTTTGACAATGTGTTTGCAGAGAAGTGGGACAGCCATGCACTTGCCATGAGCTGTATTCCTCCATTCCTGGGTGCTCAGTTCACATCTGAGCACTGCTGCTCGGAAGAGACTTCTCTGACACTTTTAACATAACCAGGCTCAGGACGTATTTAAAATGACCGCACTATGAAGCTTTGGATTAGGAGTCACGTTAACACTGAGTTTCTCTTTGCTGCTGTCAGTGCTGTAGAACACTCAGTGCTTTTGGGGTTTGGGGTTGGTGCTTTTTCTTTGTCTGCCTTTTGGTTCCCCCTGTTTATCTGAAGTGTCTGCTGCAGCGGGGTGACTTCCTGCCACTCCGAACTCTGGGGATTTCCTTCCTTTAACTCGACCTCAGTACAGTTCTTGAGTAACAACAGTCTTGATTTTCCTTTGTTGTGTGGATTAATATTCTCTTGAAAACTAAGGAAAGATCATTAAGATGCTCACAGAGATGGTATATTCTTGCTTTGAATTCAAAATGTGTTTTGTGTTTGTAGTTTTCTAAATTTTATTGAGTTCACTTTTTTATGTGAACTCAGTAAAACTTCTGTTGTTTATGGATGCCTTTTGAACAATTTCACTTAAAACCTTATAAAATGGTTAATTTTTTTGGCCTGGATTATGCTGCTGATAGAGTAGGGTTCAGTTACGGGGTCCAGGTGTGTTTTGTTGCTAGCAAATCCAACCTAAATCTTCCATAAAATCATTAAAGTCTCTCTAGAAGCAGGAGGGTAGGTAGCCCCAAAGGGATTGTTTCAGCTATGATGGCTACACTCTGCTTTTTTTTCAGCTTGAGTTCATTCCTGACCAGCTTTGGATAATTACTCTGCTAACAATTTTCCTGCTAAATTTGTTGGTTTTCTCCTGCATTTGTATCCTATTACTTTTACTGTTGTTCAGAGAGCAGTTTTGTCCCTCTCAGATTTACTTCTCCTGAACTAAACAAGCAGATATTTTTTCTATTTGTCTGGCTTTGTATTTCTTTGTTTTGATCTGCTAAGAAGTTCAGATTTATAATAATGCAGCCTTGGATTTGAAATGCTATATCTTAAGAAAGGAGCAGCTTTAACCTCTCCCAGATTGCTGAGACCTGGCCTAAGATGATTGTGTTAGAAAGCCTCAGGAATCTCCAGATTACATTTTGTCACGTCGTCATAGAAAATGAAAATGGCTTCTTAGCAAAAGGGTCAGCTGAATCCAGGGGGATTTTGGGCCCTGGCAGCACTTGGAAAGTTGTTTTTTGAAGAAAGGAATGTGGGTTATTTTTATTTTATTACTTTAATACACATTTGCGTTTCCCAGAAACATCAAGAAGCCCAGCCAAAAATGCTCAGTTACCTCTGAAATGGTTTTTATGAAAGACAAGAGAGTCCTTTGCTCATCCTGGATCCTGAAAAGGGAGAGTATTCAGCACCTGCAAGACCTGAAGGGTGGGAGTGCAGCCAGCCTGGTCTGCCCGCGGGGCCCCAGCAGCAGAGCAGTGCTGGCTTTTCCCTCCCCAAGGAAAATGCCTGAATCATCTTGATGAAATGTAGAGATTATCAGGCTAAATTCCCCTTTCAGGCCTGTGTTTAAACAGTTTGCAGCCCAGTGGCTGTAAAAGATGTGCCCTCTGTTGGGAGGTTTTGATACTTCTCTCTGGAAAGCCCAGTGGGAGCGTGTTTGGGTGCCCTGAGCTGGACTTACTGGTGCAAGTCTGGGCATCTGTGACAGCT
Organism: Campylorhamphus procurvoides; assembly: GCA_013396655.1. Lineage (NCBI taxonomy): Eukaryota > Metazoa > Chordata > Aves > Passeriformes > Dendrocolaptidae > Campylorhamphus > Campylorhamphus procurvoides. Next base: position 1,873,553 of record WBMV01001691.1, on the reverse strand, counting down.
GCAAGCTCAGCCCAGAAAGGTGGAGACCCAGCACGACGCTGCAGTGCCTCATTCCCGTGGTCCTGCAAGCCCAGTGCTGAGCCAGGGCTGGAGAGGAGGCACACCCAGCTATGGGGCAGCTGCCTGTGGGGTGGGTGAGCGAAGCCCCCACTGACCTTCTGTGGGAGCCCTGGTCACTGGTTTGGTTTTTTCACAGAAGCTCTAAATAAAAAAAAAAATGTTGTGGGAGGAACAGAATCACTTGAGGCCTGTCCTCTATAATGCTGGTGAGGAGGTTTGGGGGCAGGATGGCAGGCCTGCCAGTGCTCCAGGTGTGGTGGAGCCAGAGCTGAGAGCCTGAGCAGGAGCCCAAGCCCAGCCTTTGCAGCCAGTCAGGTTTAGGGACAGCCTGGCATGCTGAGCTGCCTGAGAACAGATGGAGTCCTGCAGATCTTACGCCTAACAAGCCTCATAATGCACACTGAGAAGGAGTGGCAGTGGTTTGTGGACACTGGGGTGAGCGTGGCTCTGTGTCCCCTTTGTATTTCCACCCTGGCCTTTGCACCTCCTTCTGGTTCAGTCTCCCTTCACGTCAGTGCATATTTGAGGTGTAAAAAACAACAAGCAATTCCATGACTTTGCTTTATAAGAGGCGCAGATGTTGGCTCATCTGTGACCTTGTGAAAATGTGCCAGTGTTCTTGAGGGAGTCTGTGGGAGACTTGGTTGTGGCTGGGGATTTTTTGTTCTGTTTGTTTCTCCTCCATGTTATAGAAGGTCAATGTGGCATCAGTTTCCTCCTTATCTCTGTTACTTGGCTGGTGGCAGAGACAGAGCTTTGCAGACTCAACTTGCAAAGCAGCATTTAGAAAGTTTACTGGAAATTACTGTGAAATGGTGCCTAGAAGTGGCTGTATCAGTTTATGAAAGAAGTTAATGTGGGATGCTTAAAACCTTCCAGCTTGTAATTTTTGGCTCTTGTTAAAACTTGCAGAGTTGTTATAGCCAGGACATACTAAAAATGTGCATGGGACAAGGTTGGTGTACCCTGGCAGTATCGTTTCTTCTCTTCTGCTGACACAGATTTCTCCTGGCATTAGGAATCTTCACAGTTAATAAAAAAAAAAGAAATCTTACTTTTTCAGAATGAGTTTGTCTTATGAAGAGTTCTTGGTTTTATGAATTGTTAAAGTGATACTGTCTGTGCCATTCAATACTTGGTGTCATTGTGCAATCAAAGCGAGAAATATGGTTTGGCCATACAGCAAGGCTCATGTTTTTTACCACAGTAGAGCAGAAATTAATGTTTTGTAGTTCTTTTACTGTCTTTAGGACTTCAGCCTTGGAAAGACTGACGTTACAGTACTGGTAGCAAAGCAAAGCTGCAGTGAATTCTTTGGTGTTTCATGCTGTACTGCAAAACATGGCCAGACAAGGGATGCAATTAGCAAGTTCATAAGCACTGGACCAGCTGGCCATGCTGGGCTTTTCTGGGTTTCCTTTTTGAGGAAAGAAGATCGGTAAACTGGACTTCATCTCTCTTTATAGGTGAAGTCTGTGATAAATCTGCTGTTCGCTGCCTACACAGGGGATGTGTCTGCACTCCGGAGGTAAACACCAGCGGGGGGCTGGGAATAGGAATGCTGCTTGTTTGGTTCCTGCTGCTGTTGTTTATTTATGAACATGAACATGCACTGCTTCTGTGTTGGGGACATTGAGCTGCATGAGCCAGAGTTTGAATACGTTCACCCAAAACCCAACCAAAAGACCCAAACATAACCATCAGCAGAGGGGTAATGTTCCATGGTAGTTTTGTAACTTGCTTTAATCATGTAAGACTTTTCTCTGTAATCTTTTTTTTAGGTTTGCTCTGTCAGGAATGGATATGGAGCAAAGAGACTATGACTCACGAACAGCCCTGCATGTGGCAGCTGCAGAAGGTAATGTCTCCTCACATGTCATTTGCTCTCTCTGTCAGTGGGAGGTGGTCAGCTTGCTTTAGAGTATCTTTTCTCTGCCTATGCATACTTGCTTTTGTCTCCGTATACCTGGATGTATTTGTAAGCGCATACACTCACAGACCTGCTTTTCTTACAGGACATGTGGATGTTGTTAAGTTTCTACTGGAAGCATGCAAAGTGAATCCTTTCCCCAAAGACAGGTGAGTGGTTTTATTGCTGGTGTGGAGGAAGATGCTCCAGTGGTATCTCCCTACTCTCCATGAGGAGAGATGTCTGTCAAATAAGAGAGAACTACTGAGCCAGTCCACTGAAGCAGAAGGAACTGGATCCTTTCCTGTAGATTCTGCTGAGTGAGCAGGAATGAAAACAAACCGTCTAAAACCATTATTAATGAAATAATTCCACAGTTATTGAACTGAATGTGGTCTGTGTGCTGAATTATTAGCACAGTATGTAAAAAACTAGATTTTTGGTGCTTTGGCTCTATACTTAATGAACTGATGTTAAAAATACTGTGTTGCTTCTTGTAGGTGGAATAACACTCCTATGGATGAAGCTTTACATTTTGGACACCATGATGTTTTTAAAATTCTTCAAGAATATCAGGTCCAATACACGCCATCAGAGGATTCCAACAACGGGAAGGAGAACCGAACCGTTCATAAAAATCTGGATGGCTTACTATAATCATCTTCAGCTAGATCCTAAGAATCAAATCACTTACCTATTTAATTGTGGTATACATAAGTAATGAAGAGCGTGTGTGTTTCTATCTGATAGTGGTATATATTTTACAGAAGTCTCTGTTACTTCAGTGTTATGTTACAGGAGTTTCTATACGCACAGGACAAATCCGATCTCTTCAAAAGAAACAAAACCAACTAAGAATCTCCCTCCATAATGTGAGCAATATTACCTCATGCTGCATATAATTGATGTATAAAAATATTTAGCTGTTGTTGGCTTTACTGTGCACTACTTAATTTATTTTTGTGTTCTATGTGAACTCTGGTCTGTGGTCAGGAATTTTTCTGCTGAATTTTTGTTTCTCTAGCCCTCTGTTTCCAGTATGGCCAAGATGAGCCAGAGTACTGTCAGGTATGAGTGTCAGTGAGGTTTTTTGAAAGCTGAGGATGCTGATGTAGATGTAGGCTGGGTGTGTTAAGTAAGGATCTGCACTTAGCTTTTGGAAAAAAAAATAGAAAAAAAATATTTCCACACAACCTTGTTTACATAATATAAATATCACAGAGTATATAGGTGACAGTTGTCAGTGGTCTAGGCTTGTTCTTAGAGATAGTCTTGTCAGGGAATGTGTTTAAAGGTTTATTTGACCAAATGGCGTAGGGGAATGTGACTTGTAACACCGGTGTGTAGTGGGGTTTTTGTTTTGGAAGCGTTTCTCTCAGTTCCCTTTGTCTTGCCTCCCTCCTCTCTCTCCATGTTCAGCTGCTAAAGTACTTCCCTGTAGCTGGGGAAGGTGGGTGCTTCCACTCTGTGCAGGTGTTCCTTGCAGGTCTATTTGCACTACAGCAAGCCTTGGCAAACTGCAGGTGCCCTTTTGGGCTGATGGGTGTCCTGGGTGGGTGCACCAGGAGCCAGCGAGGGGAATGGAAAGTGCATGAAAGGCAAAGAACTAAACCAAATACTACATGTGAATCTGAACTGATTTAGGCTTGTGATAAGGAACACGGATGGAGTGAAACAGCTTTAAGGAGCATAGAGCCAATCAAAGCATGAGCAGAGCAGGAGATAAGCCAGGTTTTCAGGTATGTTCTCTTCCTGCACTGCCATCAACCAGGGAGCAGGATATTTGATCAGTGGGATTTCGCTGGTGTAGAACAGGAGTTCAGCACCAGCAGCACAAGTAGGTAAATGCCTTTTGTGGCGAGCAGTGGCATTCCAGTGTCTTGCCACTGGAGCCAGAGTGGCACGTGCCCTGTTGTGGGAAATGTAGATGCAGATATTTGTTGTTTGCAGAAGTACAATATTACCACAGCTCCCTGTCCCACGTCCAATTGCTTCTGCCAATGCATAAAACCTCAGAAGTGAGCAGTCACTTAACATACTCACCAAACACAACAGTTGTTGGATATAGGCAAGAATTTTAGCACAAGAATTCTAGGCAAGAATCATTTAGCACATGGAAAAGGAGATTGCGTTTGAGAATTGTGTATATGGTGGTTTTTATCCTAGCATGTAGCATACAAGTCATTAGATCTCAAAAGTTCAAATTTTCTGTGTTTTGGCACAAAAATCCTCCTGAAATAATTCCCAAATTATTTCTAGAATGGCCCAAGCACTTTATATGATCTGAACCACATTACCCTCCTTTAGCAATGAATACACTAAGGCTTAGAGACAACTAACTTCTCCAGAGCAACCCAGCAGGTCAGTATAGTTGAGAATAAATCCTTTCTAGTTCCTGTACAGTCTCTTGTCAATATGCCATACTGCCTCCTTGCAGGGAGGGCAAATCACATGGAAAAGTGCTTGGTACTCATCACAAGCAGTGACAGTCTTCACGATGATGAAATCTTGGAAGAGTCTGAAAGTCTAAAGCCCTGAAATAGCATTTCGAAGCTGGCTGGCATGGTTATCAAACACTTTTTCTCAACAATCTTACTGTTCTCAAGCTGGTTGGGTTTTTTTCTTTTTTGTTCTTCTGAAGATCAGCTATTTTTCTGAAGGCTTTTAGCCTGTTCTCTTCAGGTCCTGTGTCACAGCCACCTCAGTTCTAACCCAGAACTAAATGAAACAGCCTCTGGCTCTTTGCTGAGCCACATCGGTCACTGAGTAGCATAAGGCCTCTTCTCTGCTGCACCCTGAACTAAATTCCAACATGTTTTCTCTGGCAACAGATCTGCTGGCTTTAATGTAAAGGATGGATTCTAGTTTAGTGCTCTTAATCTCTGTGCACAATCTGACTTCTTCCATTTTTCCCTCCCTATTAAAACACATCTTGTAGCTTCTCAGAAAAATACCTGATTTAGCTTTATTTAACTGACATTGCATTGTTCAAACTGGCATTTTTAAAAGATAGGTATATTATATAGTACACATATATAAACAAACCAAAACCAAAAGGATTTTGACTGAGTTAACATTGAAGATCATAGCTGTCCCTAAACTTAATGCTTTCAATACCGAATGCTTTTAGCCAGTCTTCGCTTCAGTGCATTTTTGCTGGTTAGTTTTAGTATTTTCTCATTGTGAGAAGATGGATTATTTTGTAATGTCCAATTCAGCGATGCAGCTACTTAGACATGGCGTTATTTATAAATATATGCAGTACATTGGTTTGGCTGTTTATCATTCATGACACTGACATGTAGATTTTACCGTAAATAGCTTTTGGTTATCTTATCCAACGCTGACTTTCTTATGCTCCAAAGAGGATTCCCCCACTCCTTTGTTTTTATGTCATATATGTTTCTTCTGTATCACAACCTAAAATCGTTAAGCTAACTTAATGCTTTGTACTCAGAAATATTGTGGTAGTCTTAGCATTAATTAGCCTATCTTTGTGAACAAACTGTATTGTACCAGATTTTTTTGCTTCAGAGCTGGACTATCCGTGACTATACTTACTGGCAGTGTACTTCTGGTCATTGTAACTGACTGGGCTGATCTTGACTTTTAGATTCTGTATTGTGGGGACTAGACAGTGATGAATGTATTTCTAGCAGTTTCCCATGAATGAATCTAAACTTGAGCTGTACTGGTTCTGAAAATGAAAGTTATTTATTTTAAGAAATAAATCCAGATAGTGTTGCTTTTTACAGCATAATAAATGGAAATACCAAGATGATGATGATGGTGGTGGTGGGTTTTATTGCTTATCTGTGTGACTGCCATTGAAGTAAGTCTTCAGTCATGGGGAAGGCTGTCCAGAAAAACCTAGTCTGGCCATTTTCATTGTGCAAAGAAAATCAGAATGAATTTATCTAATCTACCTTTTTTTCTGATTTATTTATTTTGAAACCTGCACTTCCAAAGCTGTGTCCTTTCACTTGGTTACTTTTTGTTAATGCTGGAATTCTTAAGTGAATTGTCCAGGTACTCTCAACAGCTTTATCTTTCTCTTGCCTGTTCTTCATTCCTGCTGTCCTTCATCACACCAACAGCTTCTTTCCTTTATTATTCTTCTGGCTGTTCACATAAAAGCCCAATAAGTGTGAGACAAGGGATCGTGTCACTTAATAGCCCAAGAGAAAAATGACACAGGAGAGGTCCAGCTTGACAGCTCACAAAGTTTAGCTGCACATCAGTTATCCTACTGATGACTCAGATTAGAAATTCAAGTTCAGTTTATTGAAATTTGGGTGGGGAAGAAAACAAACCAGCGAAGTGATACAATCAATAATAAAAAGTTAACAACCATCTTCTAAAAACCAGTGCACACTGATCTTCTACAATGCAGAGAATTAAGAGCATAGATGGTGCCTTAGGCTTCAGAGCTTTAACTCTTCAGTTGCACAAACAAGTTTAAAATGAGATACAGAGTAATAAACTACTAGCAGACACACCATCTCTATAATAAAAGTAGCCAAAGCACAAGAGATAGGTCAAAAGTGTCAATTGACAGTTCCATTTCTTTAAAGTGGCAAAAGAATATTCCATTGGGGGAAAATCACTGCTTCTGGAACTACTGGCTATGGAAAGACCAAGCTATGAAAAAGGCCACTGCTTTAAATCTCAGAAGAACATTTCACTCGGGTTGATAAAACTGAAGTATAAAAGTAATGAAGACAAACCACTGCATACAGAACATGAGTACAAGGTGTAGCTCAAGAAACAAATACTTGATTTGTATATTAACAAGATAAACATTCAGCTAGTTACAATAATATAAAAGCATTAAGTCACCAGTTGTTACATCCTGTAACACTGTCCCAGGGCACCAAAAATAATGCAATGCTTACATTTAAATACATATAGGTCCTTCAATTTTTCTCTTGAGCTTTTGTGGGGGGGACACAGTCGTCTTGGGCACAACACACTGAACTGCTCCAGTCCTTTTTTTCCCAAAGAGCAGCTGATGGATCTAGAGAAGCAGCTCTGTGAACCCTGTGAGTCCCAGGGGCTGCTGCTGCCCTCGCAGGTGCTGGGAGTAGAATGGACAGCAGTGGGGGGAGAGGCTGCAGGAGCACCCGAGTCACAGCTGGGCTGAGGGTGGAGGTCACCTTGTCCGAGCCCCTGCTCAGGCAGGGCCACCCACAGCCAGCTGCTCAGTTCCTGCTGCTGTTCCACCTGAACAGGTGCAATCCAGCTCGAGTGCTCTGCAGTCCCTCTGCTCCCCTGCGTGCTAATTAGCAGTCTGCACTAATAGCTACCCCTAGTGCAAGAGACCAGCTGCCTAAGAAGACAGCCTTGCCTCTAAACTGTGAGTAGTTAATTATTTTCAAGCATGCTGAGAAACAAACCTGTTCCCCCTCTAGTGGAAACACGACTTCATCCTTTAAGCACCACAGATTGCATATCCTGCAGCCATTGTTCTGTATAAATTTAACTAACTCCACTTTCCTGTGCCTTACCCTTAACTCCAAAACTACTTCATTACCAAAGCCTGAAGGTTCTTCCAGCTATTCAAATTAACAGTTAAATAAATGTCCTAGTTCATAATGCATGACAAAACTGAGTTCCATTCCACCTATTAAAACGTAAATGGGGCGTGTATTATTGCAAAAGATAGGAGTGAGCAGATCCTCACCTTGGCAGACTAAGCACAGTGAGTGAAAACATACTTAACCCCTTCTGCACTCTTTTTAAGAGTAGGTTCTCATTTTGTCTGATGCTCTGCTAGAGACCATGACTGCAGTCTGCAGAAGCTTTAGTCTGAAGTTTTGGTTGTACACCTTGAGTTGCAAGCTCAGTGTGTGCCAATGCAGCTTTAAGGTGATGTCCTAAGAAATGCTTCTTTATATGAAAGATTGCACTAAACATCCTACACAAGTTATGCCTTATGAAAACTGTCAAAATGAAATGCAAGTAACACTTTCTTTTCTCTGAATATACCATGCCTAGAAAAGCTAAAACAACAAACTTCAGCAGCATGTGGATCTGATGGAGCATGTATCTGTAGAGTGTTTTCCTTTTCCTTTCTGCAATGCAGACAAAAATTCAAAACTATGGAAATTCTTCAGTAGTAGTTATGCAGAAAGCACAAGCTTTCTGAGCAAAACTTCTGCAGAAGAACCAGATTTCCTTTGAAGCCTCCTATGTACAGTCAACTGTTTTAAACATTACATTTAACTAATTCCCTTAAACATGAATGCGTGTTTCTCCCATCACTCTCACTGAGGACCTCCCATTCCTATCCCGCTCTCTTCCTCCACTCCAGCACAGCTAACCAAACGAAGTGCACGTAAGGAGGCTACTCAGAGTGCTACTGTTGATATTTCCATTAGCTAAAAATTGATAAACCAAAGACTGGCACTGACGGGTGTCACCAGGGCATGGATGGCAGCGCAGGACGGAACGCGTAAGCGAATCAGCCGTGTTAATGACGCGGTAAAAAGCTCAGCCAAAGCTCAGAGCTGAATGTGTGTACACATCTGCAACAAGAGGGAAACGTCCATTAAGCAAGCCAAGTAAAGCCCTAATGCTCAAGTCTCTGCTAACCACAGCATGACCATGTTCTCCCCAGATAAGCAGATTCACACCTTAGGATCCAACTCCCTGGGGTGGGGGAGGAATCCCACCCTTTCATTTGGATTCTTTTTCTGAAGCACACCCTGCAAGGACAACACTGCTCTGTTAACAGGCAGTACCTCATCTGTTGGCAGAGCAACACTCCCAAACTGCCCTTCCCACCCACACCCCACAGGAAGGACTACAGCAATTGTCCTTCCTCCCTTCCCATCTTCCCTCCACCTGCAAGGTACACACAGGAAGCTTTGCTCTCCTGTTCTTCACTCCTGTCCCCACAGACAAGTGGAAAGAACAACCTATGGCAATCCCAGGCTAACTCTGAATCCCCAGCTTTCCCTACACATGTAAAGAGACTTATTCTGAAATGTTTGCTTGTGTTAAGTGTCTGAGGCACATCTGAAGGAGAGGAAAAAAAGGGGGGAAAGCAAGTTCTGGCTCAACCCTCCTGCAAAAGGCTCGTTCATGCTACATACCACAGTATCAATTTCTGCTGGGCCCACCATCCGAGACACCTCATCAAACTCCTCAGGAGACATGGGGAGCAGGTTTTCTGGAGACTGGAGCCTGGAAGGGTGGCTAATGGAGAAGAGCAGAGATAAACCTTCATTAAAGAAATGAGGCACAGCCGAGCTACCATGACCTGCTCTGAGGCCAGAGGTCTCTTGTGAAGAAGATCTGGCCTGGGAGCCATACACCAGGCTTTGCAAAGCCAGCAAAGTGGCTTTAGATGAAAACTGGGACTACTCAGGGATGTACAACCCAATCAAGGAAGTCCAACAAGTCTTTAAGAACATGCTTTTCAATAAATCATTTGCCAGAACAACTACCTGCAAGTTTCTAGGGGTTTTATATATAAAAATGGTGTTATAAACACAGCACTGTATGCATGTGGTGTGATCAGATCCTCAGAGAGGAAATATTTGACAAGGGCACCTACACACACCTTAAGTATTCTGAAAAGACATGAACTACAGTTAAAACTCACAATCAGTTCTTATAAATCCAGCATTTTTGTGGAAACTTACACTTCGGATACAGAGATTAACTCAGTCTTGATGTAGCCATTTCCCTTGGGACCATCCAAATCCATTGGCTCTGGTGCTTCAAGAAGAAAAAAAGCTTGTGGTTTTTTGTTTTTTTTCGCAGATTTACTTCACATTGCCATCTTTATGGTACCAAAAATAAAGCCTGTGACCCAGATAATGTGCAAGTCTCTCCATTGTGCATTTTACAGCACTATGGTTAATTTATTCCATTTTTCAGTCAGATTTTCCTCTTTCCTTTTCCTCTATAAAAAATGGTGAAAAAATCCCTCCCATAACCAGTCATGTTCCAGCTGTTAGTGGGCACCTGTATTTCTGAAACAGCTCATGGGCTCACATGAAAGCTAAACTGGAGGGCCAGTGACAATTAGGCTTTCAGTTTTTGATCTGATTGGATCTCATGTTGTGACTCTTTAAAAACAGACCTCTTCTTAACCTATAAAGCTGAGGTGCCTTTTCTGACCTTTTAGCTCAGCATGGACAAGGTGCCAAGAAATTCAGGCCAACTGCTTCCTTTCTTTCCATGCCACAGGAATTATGCAGTGCCCAAGTACCTCAGGAACAACCACACAATATACATGGTACGAACCATTTATAGCACTTACCCTCCTTAGGCCTGGAGTAGTACTTGCCAAAGGCATTGTCTTTGGGTATATCTGGGTACAGAAATCTCAGTGGATTTTCAGGAATGTTTTCAGCTGCCATCACTTTGTAGTTGCGGATGATATCAGGGAAAGTTACAGCAGAGAGCTCCTTCTTGGTGTAGGGCTCTACAGAATGGAACTGGGGCTCTGCAGAGGAGAGAAGCAGCAACTCTTAAAGGTGGTTTCAAAGTTTTTTCTAAAACTGTCCAGAAAAGCTGCAGCCACTTCCACAAATTCAGAGGTCACATGAGCAAAAGGCTTACCTGGATGACACCTACTGTGCTGCAGGTAAATATTTAATGCCTGTCAAAGTGGGGGGATAGCACACAGTGATGGCTCTTGATTTGTTTGGCATTCAGGATGACTGGTGTGATTTGTCCATGGAAATTAACTGCAATATTTCATTAAGTAATTTAAGCTGTGCTACCCTTTCAACCTTCTTCCAAATTACATCATTCAAACTCTATTGCCTATTAAGGAAGCTTGATCCACCACTTGAAGCTCTAATGAATCATACAGACAGATAAAGTCTCCCTGAGTGCTCCAAATACTATCACCCTTCTTTGCTTAACTTTAGGATGTCTCAGGTATGAAGGAAGCAAAGGGAAAGAAGTCCTGCAAGTACATTCAACAGTTTCTCTTCCAGCTGTAGTAGGTTTTGGGCTCATCCAAGGGAAGTGTCAACAGCTGCCCCATACTGGCAGGTGGGGCTGATGATTAGTATGATAGAGAACCCTGATTGGGTAGGAGGGAGGTTCTATCTTTTTGTAGCTGTGATGTCTCTAGGCTACCCCGAGAATCATCTGGCTACCTGAAGAAGTGGGGTCTTCATCAACTCTTCTGGATGACAGGAGGAAGGAGAACTGCTTGGAAAACAAAGCACGTGTGGTATGCCTAGGGAGAATGGGGGGAGGAACGCACAAGTGTTTCATGGGTTATGAGTTAAAGCAAGCAGTTTGAGAGAGGAGTGTTGCACAGATGTACTGGGAAAGCAGGGGGATGAATGTGGCTGTAGGGGCCTTTTCTTTGGAAAGAACACTCTGATCAAGACAGAGATAAGGGTTCGGAAGAAGATGCAGCATATGTGATAAGGTGTCTTGCTAGGAAAGACCCTAAGGAGGCAGGGAACACAGTCTAGGTGACTTTTTCTGTCAAACCTCCAGGCCAGAAGCAGTACCTGGGAAGTGTTATTAGTCCCAGCCAAAAGCTTGAACAGTCCACTCTGTGGCTTGAGCTACACCAAGTAGCTACAGCAAGTATGGCCTGTGCCTGCTATTGCTTGGGGGGAGCTGCTGGTAAGGGTGGGGGCTGCTGGAGTGTGTGCTGTGCTGGTCCCCAGTGTGGGGGAGAAGACCATAAAGACTCCTTGTTCTGATATCAATAGATGAAAAAAAGAGGTTCTCTGTTACTGACTTACCGTTTTGAGATCCCTCTACCCAAGTAAATGTGATTGCTCCCTCTCTGCTGCTTTCACTGAATCTGAGTAAAAACGTTCCTGGACTCTGGTCCTTCAATAAAGCACGCTCTCTCTCTTTGCTGATGAAACCCACAATGCAGCTGTAACATTGAAAAGAAAAAGCTGGGTTACTCCTCAACGTAAAACCTAAGCTGTGCTGGGCTAGCTAGGAAAACTTAAAAGCTTCAGCCACTCCAGAGCTGAAGTACTTGTAAAAGCCTCACAGAAGGCTTTGTCCTGTGAACAGCTGGAAAGCTTAGCAGTAGGACTGCCAGGCTGGAGTCAGGTGGTGATTCATGCCCTGTGGAAGCCGTGAATCACCACAAGCTTCTCTCAGCACTCTCACTTTGGCCTCGTGGCTTATATAAACATTTTTTTGAACTTGGAGTAAAAGAGACTGTCCCTTTTGCTGTCAAACCTGGGCTGGGGGAGCAGAAGCGAAGTTATATGTGAGTAATATGGTCAGATCCCGGTAAGCAATTAGTTTTAACCTCAGAAGTATATTAAGGAACAGTTATTTCTCCTCTTTGGCTGATGAAACAAAGTTTGCTAGCTACCAGATTGCATTCTTACAGGTGTGGGGTTTGCTTTGTTCCTTGTGCACCTTTCCTAGATGAACTGCTAAGTGTGTGTGACCTTAACCCCCCAAATTCACTATGCTCAGCAAATGTTATTGCACAGGCAAGGGTGCTGGTGTAGTAATTATAAGAGATTGATTGAGCTAAACAAGCACAGTTATTCAAGCCAGTACTATGGCATAACCCTGGCCAAGCCCCAGCTGTTTGGTTTTGTTTGATTTGTTGGTTGGTTTCTTTTGCCTATTTTTTTTCCCCTCCTCAAAGGTCAGAATGTCTCTGTGCTGCTTCTAATTTCTCAAAATACTCCATCAACAAAGAAGCTTTGAGTGCCACTACTGCCCTTCTGTGCATTAAGTTAGGGAAAGTGGGTTTTGCACAAAAAATACTAAATAATAATGATTTTGCTTAGAATTTCAGTCCTGTTTTATGGGGGTTTGCTTCATGGGTTTTGTATTTTGCTTGGTTTAATGGCATGCTTCAGTTAACAAACATATTCAATAGTCAATTCCCTGTGTATAATGAAAGTCTTTTGCCTTCTTATCTCTCAAGTATGAAGCAAGGCAGGTGTTCTTGAGGCTGTAATGCTTACTCTTGTGTACAAGGGAGTCTCTGTACTAATAAATACTATGGATTTGTCTCTTTCCTGCTGAAGTATCTTTACAGTTGGACAGCTTTCCCTTTGGTTTCCATTTTTGCCTTTCTAGGAAAAACAGATTTGTGACTATGCAACAAAGCCTGCTAAGAGAGGAAAAGCTAATAGTACTAAATCTCTGTGTTTGACTACATTCAGGATTTGACTTGCAACTCTTTCTGTTAAACCCCATAGTGGGGATTGCTCTCACAACTGGGAGCAGTGAGTGATGCTGTTCAAGCCTGTATCAAAGCCACGTGCAAAACCAACCGTGTACGCACACCACCACACTGAAGTGGAACACCAAACAGGGCAGAACTGCAATTCTGCTTCAACAGTGATGGCAAATGTTCCCACTGCCTACTTAGCAAAGAAATAGGCAGGGCTTGGGCAGTGAAACAAGGCTTGTACTACAAAGTGCTTTGACAGAACTCATCTGGAATTAGGGGTAATAATGTGAAGCCTGCTGCTGAATGTGGCAAGACAAAGCAATCCTGCTGTTATAGAACCTGCAGGCCTGTGAGATACTAAGATGCTCCACTGTGAGTGTGCTATTTGATGGGGTTTTGTAATGTAGCTAAAGCTAAAATGTAGGATTTGACTTTGGATAAACCCAGTTTTGACGGAAATTACTTTGGAAATCAGAAATCCCAGAATCAAAAGTTTACTAAACCAGTATTAAAGGGCTGTGCTTCCATCTGGCAGAGTCGTTCTACTTGGTAATACTCTTGGAATCAGTGAAGACTGCTGTGCTCTGGGTGCACACTGCAGGTACAGGCATTCATAATCTGTCTGCTGCCACCTCCAGGCAGCATAAAATAGTGTTTGTTTGGATAGGGTTTGGTTTTCTGGTTTGAAAGATGGATGAACGTTTTATGACTTTCCTTTCTTCAGTTTTCCTTGGCTCTGTTGTAGGGTGTGGAAAGAACCAACTTAAGGTGGGAGCAAGGGCAAACCAAAATATAATCTTACATTCAAAGCCCTGCTCTGTGATTTAAATGGCACATCTCAGTCATCTGATGTTCTTGCTTTTAGCAGTTGCCTCATCAGAGGCTTCCTCACTACTAGAATTCACTTGCATCAGATTTTTCTGGTTCAAGTTTTACTATCTGCACAAACAACCCCACAATCTGAGGATGCAACTGCTGGCCTAAATGAGAGGTCTGGGGCAATGACCACATTTTAAACTTCACTCAGGTCTTACCCATCGTTCCAGAGGCACAGGAGATGTTTCTTAATAAGCTCCAGGATTCCCTCAATCCACAGCCAAAAGGGGAAATTTTTATCGTTTATATTTTCCTGAAATTCAGAATGTGGAAAGGCAGGGGTGGGAGAGGGAAGACAGGGATAATAAGACATGAGTTTTGTTAAGCAGCAGAGAGGAAAACACTTTCAACCCTGCTAGTATCTACTTGTTCTTGCATTTTTCACCCCACATCCTCCACTTTTTTCCCCCCTGCCCTTCCCATGTTCTCTTAAGACTTGTTTCCCTTGTCTATCTCTCTAACCCAGAAGGACAGGGGACTATTGGTAATGAAACATGCATTGAATCTTAAGGCAAGAGGCAATGTGAAGGAAATGCCTGTCTGAGCCTACAGTACCCACAGACGTGATCCATCCCCTCTCATGTGCAACAGCACAGGTCTAAGAGCAGATAAAAGACTTGTTCCTGCCTGGGCACTGTTCTTATTGAAGTTCTTGGACATTCAAACCTTTCCCATGGGGCTTTTGACCAGGCTGGCTAGCAGATGAGCTTAGAGATATTTTCTGTTCAGATTTGGATCTCAGTTTCTTATGAGACTTCCATATCAATGAACTTGAGTGCTTGTAGGTCACCAGAGCTTTGCTCCTGCCTCTGTAATCTCTGGCTTATCTATACCAGTTTAAAGTCTAAAGCCAAAGAAAACATGAAGAGTCCTCCTGTCTTGCTGCAGCCAGGCTTTTGAAATCTCATGATGTGGTTTTTTGTCATCATACTGATCCCCTTGGCCACTCTGTGCTAATCCTCACCCTAATCCAGTTGCCCCTGGTCTGGGAGATGTCCCTCAGTATGACACAGAAGAATCTGTTTCTGGTTGCTTTGCTTACATTTTCTGTAATAATCAAAATGGAGAACTGTTCTAGTAATAGCCACTGCATTAATTAAAATGAAGATGCTGTGTTTGAAAGATGCACTTTTTTTTCTATAGAGTTTACACGGATCTAAGGCAATCTCAAAATCATCTCCTTGATATTGCAAGTCCTTTTTCCTCCCCGTGCTGCTACTTTAACCTCACCACCAAAGCCTCCTTACATGACCATGTAAGCTTTAGAATAATTAGAGTATGCTACTAAAAAAAAAGGCCCAAACAAAACCCACAACAAACTAAGATGAGCTCCCTCATCCATCTTGATTTTTAAACTGCATTCATACCTTGCAGAATCTTGTCCAAGGAATAAGGCCATCGTGAGATACTCCACTTGTTTGCCCTGAACACAATAAACTGATTTCAGTCACATTCCACGAGTTACTTAGTGAGGCTGAAAGTACTTAAAGAACCAGATTCTGAGTGTTTATGTACAACTCAGCTGTTGCACTAAGAAAGAAAAGGAAAGGCAGGCTACTGTGCTTGCAAGTTCCCCCTGCAGTAGCCGTGAAAAGTTGCCCCTGATGAGGTTTTATGATAACCAAACCTATTTAAGCAGACATTGAATAATGGGAACCAATTCACTGTGCCATTTTCTATGCTGTGCTACATGTAACAGTTGCCAGTTTCAAAATGCTTCCAGGAAGGAGACTGAATAGTTGCACAGCTCTTTCCAACAAAATGAGAAGACTGCAGCCCATATGCTCTCCTGTAGGAGCTTAGTAGACTTCAGAATATCCTTCTGAGATTAAGCCCCTTCCTGTCTCTGTTCTGGTAACTTGTAGGCTTTTGCCCTAGAAACTCTTGATTCTAGATCTACCCCAACTCATCTCTTTCCTGTTGCAATCGTTTTTGCCAGCCTCGTTTTTATGTCAACAGTGTTTCATAACCGTATCCAAACCACAAAGAAAAATCCTAGCTGTGACTACAGGAGCTGGAGCTTTGCAGACCCCGACTGTAGTTGGAGCCAAATTCTTTCCATTAGAGATCACATTATGCCTTTTAATAAATATGCTTTTCCCTCTCATCTTTCTAAAAATAAAGTGGGTTAAGGAGTTTGTTTCTGATGCTGCTAGTGCTAAGAGATCAAGATTCTGTCAATTTTCACACTGCAAAAACAGCAGCCAAGTTACATCCTGGCACTCTTTCTTAAATGCAAGTTGACCATAGAAATATGTAATTGGTCTCTTTGTCTCCGTGTTTGTTAATTAAACTAAAATATTCTCTGCAGAATTCTGAAAGGCAATCTATTAAATCAGTTGCTTTTTCTCAGATCTTATGTCTTAGGAAAATTAGTGGAAGGGAGTTAGAGACTAGAATGCTGTACTTGCCACCTAGACACACTAATGTCAAATACCCTTAAATATAAATGCTTCCTGAAACTGGAATATAGTGAATCAACAATATTTTTATCTAGAGTCTACTATGTCAAATCAGTAGCAGAGTCAATCCCCTGCCTGTCAGGCAAACTGCAAGGAGTTTGGAAACAGAACTCATGGCTGATGAGGCTTTTACCAAGGTCACTCAGTCTGATATCCTTTGGCAGTTTCACAGTGTTTGCACTTTGTCTGCATAAACCCAGCTGCAATATCAGAGTAAACTCCCACTGTAGCTGAGGGCATGCTTGAAGTTAAAACGAATGGAGGTGGACTTAAAAACAAAGCCAAAATGATGCCAAGAAACAGCCACTTCAAAGACTGACTGAATATGAGCGTTACTTAAAAAGGCAGAAGTAGCCTCAATCTACCTTGCTGTAATGAATAAAACTCCTAAGTTAGAACTGCAGATTTTTTCATGACCTGATCTCATTTACAAACTCTACCATAGTCAAAAGTGGAAAATGATTCATTGCTACAAAGTGATGTTATAAGCGGGGAAAAAGGTGTGGGACCTAAATGAAAACTTAAAAGTGGATTGCAGAAAAGATGTAGAATTAGTTTTAATTCAAACAGGGCAACTGTGATGAAAGCAGTCCATACCAAGTAGCTTTTCTCCCAGCATGCTCAGCTGATCTGCATTAAGTCCTCTCTTTGTTACAGAAGAAAACTGCCAACTCAGAACTTCAGAAAGTTTAGACCACTTTGCACAAGGTGGACTCAGAAAGAAGGACAAGTTCTAAAAGGGAAGAGAAAAATACAACCTATTGTTAATTAACATTAATTTTGGAATGCCACTTGAATTTTTAAAAGTGTATTGCCAAAACCAAATACAGATTTAAGAATGGATGTCAGCTTGAGACAACTCTGCAAAAGCAAGCTCCTGTTCTGACAGGCACTCTTTACCAGGAAAAGCAATCTCTGTGGCTCTGCTTTGGACATGTCTTCTCCCAGAACTGCTGGATTACTCAAATGCACCAAATTTGAGTTCTTGGATGTTTATTTGGCTTCTCACTGTGTTCTGTATATACAGAATATGTGTATACTACCCTTATGTGGGTTTCCAATGGCTCTGTTTAGGACACGGGAGGAAGTCACTGTGCCTCTCTCTACACTTGAAAGCCATTAAGAGTCATCTACAGGGAAAAAAAAATGCAGCAGCCACTTCCATACAGACAGTGCTTGAAAATTACACATCATACATACACTTGATGCCATTTCTTTTTTCTTGCAAATACCTTGGGATCAGTAGACAGCATGTTGAACCATAAGATAGAAGCCCATCCACTGGGAAGCTGGCTCACATTTGAGATCACAACAATGGGAAGGGATGTGGTCTGAAAGGGGCACAAAAGGAAACATGTCAGGCAACCTTGTACTGCTGCTGCAATCCTCCTTGATAATACCCACAAACCTGCTTCCATTTTAGTTCTCTGCTTGCACAGTCTTAACTTTTTCAACAGAAGTTTGTATGTAGGGAAGAAAATGCCAGTATGATGAAATACTAGAAAGAGTTGGGTGATTTTTGTCTAATAAAGGCTTTCATTTAGAGTCAGTTATGACAGCACTGATGACAGTAACAGCAGAGTTCATAGCATATTGCTTCTGAAACAAATGGAAACTGATACCTAGAAGGCTTAAACTACAGGGTTGGTTATCAAACACTTTGCAAAGCACATCTACTCCTATTTACCCAGAGATCTGACAGCATTCTCACTGTATGTGTCTATAGAGAGGTGTGAAGTGTCATTCACGTATTTTGAAATAACTCAAAGTGCTTGATATCCCAGTACTTAAAAAAAAAAAAAAATCAGATTGTCAGCATGAGTGACATACAGGAATTCAAGTCCACCTGTTTCATTTAAGACATACCTCTAGGTCTATTACCAAGCCAGGCTGGCACAGCTGTGTCTCAAAACTCAGGGAGTGAAGCTCTTCTGTTACAATGAGAGGACCCTTTAAAAATAAAAATTAAAGGAAACTTTTCAAGGACTGCAAATTCCTAGGGTGAAGGTAATGGGGTTCTATCATGAAGAAAACCCTTCTTTGCCCAAGGTTACCTCCTCTAGACCTCAGTAACTGCTTATAAGGTAAAGTCAAATGATAAAGCTGACTTCCTGAAACTGCCTCTCTTAGGTACATTTTTTTTCTGGCTACTACCTAGAAGCCACAGAAAAAAAATCTGTGCTTTCCAGAAGGTCCTGTTAAAGCTAGATGCCAGTGAGAGAGAGTCCCTCATGCCTGCTATTGCTTGAGTCATCTACAGGGAACAGCTCCTATGTGGATCACTTTCTAGGAACGCTTTTTAGAATTAAGAAAAACTTTACAAAAAGAAGGTTAGTGCTGCTTACCTCATTTGTTCTGGTTCCTGCATTTTTCTGTTCTTTCAGTTGCTGCAAACAAACAAAAACCCTGTCACGCATTTACATCAGCCACAAATAGAAGTGGTACAGGATGGAAATGTTTGCATGCTCTAGTTGCTCAACTGTATGCAAACTTGCTGCACTAGTGTCTGATTGTATTTGGTTCTAAGCTGTGGAAGCCAAAGGATTAAACTGTAGGTAACTACTACTCTTTTATAAACTATTCATCTGTGAAAATGGATATTGCACAGTTATGATGTAATGCCTTTATGGGGGAGGCCTTTTAAGAATGGACACAGTCTGAAATCAGAATCAGATGAAATATGGGTTTATCAAAGTACCCCTCTGAACTGGATGATAAACTCTAGACAGTCTCTGTTCTGGACAATGAAGAGAGACTTCATGTTCTGTGGGTCTTCACTTGCATTTTCCCTATTGTAATAATGGAACCAACCTGTTATCTCACAGTCTGTAGATCAAAAGTGTTCTATAGTCTGCTGAAGGCAGGGATTCCCTTGTAGCTGTGCACTCCTAGATGATTTTCACCTTCCAGACTCAGAGCTCTTCAAACTTTCCTACTCATGGGCCTTTGTCTAAAAGGCCCAAACCAACATTTCTAGTTCCTATCAGGAACCCACTGCAGCATAAACTGAATGGCAGCAAATGCTCTTGTTTTCGTTTCTGTCTCTGTTTCAGTGACAAGCAATTGCATTTCGCTTGCAACAGGCCAAATATTTCAGAAAGGAAAGAACAAAGAAAAAAAGAGACATAATTACAGTTCCTCTTACACAAAAGCAAATAATTACTTCAATAACAAAAGCAATTTGTTTCCTTCCTACCACACTCTGTACCCACAAAATTAAATGGCTATATCAATAAAAGAAAAAAAAGAATCCCCTACCAAGTGCCTGAATTCTGCTGCTAGACTTCCATTAGTGGATTCTTCCATGTTCATTACTTTTGTGTTTGTTCCCAAAATATTAAATTTCCTGAACCTTCACAAAGAGAGAGAGAGAGAAAAAGTAATTAAGTCCTACATTCACTGAAGGAACCTAACAATAATATATCAAACTGTGATGCCACATACCCCTTGACTGAGTTCTTCTCAGTTACATCTCTGTCAAGAAAGAAAAAAAAAGACAAAATAAAAACCTTTTCAAGATTCTGCCACAGAGAAAATGCATGTGTTCATTTCAGTAGCTGACAGAACTGAGTGAGAACTGGTAAAATGCTTTTGCAAAATTTCCATGAAAAAGAGGAAGCAATTGGTTCAAGCAGTCAAAATAAATCTTGTGTTACACAGGGTGTTTTTTACCAAGGCTTAATTGTTACTTAAATGGGAGTTTATAATCAAAGAAAGTCCTTTCTTTTACTATATAGATTTCAAATCTTGCTCTGAGGACAAAAAATACAGTTCTGTCACCCTGAGTCTGCTTTTAAACCACATAACCCGTTGAATAAATTGCTGCATCACTTGAATCAGTTTGCCCACCACTTGGGATTTTACTGAGTGGCATTTTATCTGGTGCATTTCTCAAAGCCCCACCTCCCACATCCACAGAAGCATTTTTTTACCTTTTCCCTATTCCATCCAAGGTTTTGGAATCCAGAGCCATTTCAGGAACAAAATTACTTGAATGGGAAGACAAAACCCCACTTGCTTTCTTAAAAGCACAGTCCCTGTTGTTATTCTGGAAACCTGTTACATTTCTTTCCCTGCCCTTAAAGTAAGTGCTAAATTCACCTGAACTTCTTATAAAAATACAAAAGATTGGTATTTGTTTAGATTGCTGGAATTTTTTTTATTCTGAGATTATATCCTATGTTACAGATACACTGCTTATACCCCTAACTCAAGGACAGCTTTAGGATAACTACATTCCTCACTAGATGTTACCCAAAAAGCAAGATATTTTAGAGATGTGACTGGAAGATAGAGTTCAATTCAAGGCTTTCACCTTGTGCTAATCCAAGTGAAATACCCACAGCAGAGAAGTGGCTGTTGCCTGGGCGCTGCCCTGTGCCCAGCCTGGTTTAGCAGTAGTGAGCTCTCCTTGGGGCACCCGAGTGGAGCTGGTGCCAAGAAGCTGAAGCCACCTGTACTTTGTGACATGTCTCTAAAGGCAGACAGAGATTTACAGCAAGGGCACGGCTAAGAAAAAGGGAAGGATGTAATACCTGCTGCCATGGAGAACCAGCCTGCTCCTGGCCTACTCAACACTTGCAATATGACTGCTCTTTGGTTTCTAAACGTGAGGATTGTTTACCATTAATGTACAGAGGGAAGAAAAAAATGTAACGTACTTATCAAATAGAACTTTCACTTTCAAGTTGTAGTTCAGTTCCTGCAATTTCACCAGCAATCTGGAAGAGAAGCATTTTTTAAATGTCAGCAATTGCAAGGCTGGTTTCTCTTCTGTTGCATTACTTATCACAGATATTTAAGCAACACACTCAGGACCATATACAGACTTCAAGTTTGCTCTACACAAGATAGCATTCAGAGATGAAACTAAATGGGCAAATGAGTTACTCTTTGGCACAACAAAGTGGTCTGCTTGTGTCTTCTGCTCTTTGATTGTGTTTCTTACACAGCCCACTTCTGGTAAAGAGTAAAAGCTGAATGTGAGTTAAGCTCTGGTAGAAGAAAGCCCCCTGCACATGGCACTTTCCTCTTTCTGACCTTAGCACTTGTGCTGCAGTGCAATCCTCTCGGCTGTGAGAAGCCAATGACAGGAAAGCCTTACCACAAAACAGGAAGAGAGAAGGGGGAATACATACCTCAGCTTTACAGTAAACTGTACTCCTGTCTTCAGGACTAGTGGCCTCTGAGGATGTGTTGGCATGCAGGGCTGCCTCTCTACCACAAAGGAGCTATGAATGAACAGATTAAAGGCATTTTGATTTATTAATGTTGTCCTTAAGAAATAAGAAATTAGATAAAAAGTGAACTTTAAAAGAATGGTGATTTACCAGTAGTACTATACACGTTACTCATTCAGTTTCCATCAACACAGAGGTGTATGTGTGTGTCTTTTTCTTTCAAATGTTTCAATGGGGCTAAAAATATTGCAAGTATGAAGTGATTTCATAAGAGTTGGCTTTTCTTAAATACATTGATGGCTTGAGTAGGGAGATTGCTACATCAAAAACACTGTGATGTAATTAGCACAGTCCCAGTGAGGAGTGTTACTTCATTTGCCATTCCCAGGGCTTGCTGGGTTCTAATGGTGACACTGCTACGTAACAACACATGACCAAGAGATACAGATATACTGGTTGGGGATTTGATGAGGGCCAGCTAACTCCACAAAGCAAACTTTTGAGGCTAAACCTGTTCTGATACTTGCTGTATTGGGCATCTTTGTGTAGCACTGTGTTATGTGGACATAAATCTTGGTAGCATGGAGACTTTTCTTTCCACTGTACTCACAGGCAAGAAATGTAAACAGCAGCTGGATTTCTACAGCTCTTCCTCATTGCCTTCCCTTCACTGAAAAGCAATAACTGTGTTTTCCAACTGAAGATCAGTGATCAAAGCATTGGAATGGGACTCTGGAAACCTGGGTTCTAGCCCCCATTAGAGGGTGTTAACTAGTGTATCTTAGCCCCTGTTCTATTCTGCTAGATTCAAGTCTTCTGTAGCACTGATTTTTGCCTACTATATGTTTACAGACTGGAAGTCTGGTCTTATGTGGGGTACAGACAGGGCTGGGCTCCTTGTGCTGAAGACAAAGAGGATGTGTCCAGAGACAGAGGGTTGGTGAATCTAGTGTGTATTTATCTTGGGCACAGCTTGATGTGGACTGTTTCTTGCCTCTCTTTATTTGAGTTTTGCAAGGCTGAAGCTTGACGCAAGAAATGGACTAACAGACTAGGAGTTTGATTCTGTAAATCAATGCATCCTGTAGCAAAGCTCCTGCTACCTTCAGTAATGCCTGATCACAAATCCTTTCTATGGGCTTGGACCTCTGGAAACACTAGACAGTGTAAATCTCAAAACCATTAATTTAATGTTTGTGACAAACTTAGGGAAAGCTCACAAAATGCAACGTTAGCATGCAGGAAATACTGAGGGAACAATGGGGAAGACGCACTCCACCTATTTATTCAAGTAAATACAAAAAGATCTTTCTGGTCTGTTACCTCTGGATGAGCTGTTTGAAAAGACTGTGTGTTCGATCCTGCAGAACTTGTTTGTTTTTTGTGATGGGATCAGAGTCATAGGTAAACTTCTGTTCCAGTTCCTCAAGCTTTTTGAGCTGTTGACGAACTTGCTGTAGACTTTCAGCAACAACGGTAAACCTACAATTACACAGTCTTATTACTGTTAGCATGTTTTTGTATCAAAATAATGCAGAGACACCAGACAGCGCACAGAGAACACTTCATTGCTCATTGCAAATATGGTGAGGTAATAAAATGAATGAAATGTAGCTATGCTGTGACAGAATGAAAATGCATAATATAAATAATCAGTATATTTCACGTTCCTTCATAAGGTGCTTCAATGTAGTCCTTGCCCAGAGACTTACCAGTTTTGTAGCTGGTCAAGACAGGCGTTGGGTGGGCCACCAATACATGCTGTCTGTTGCCTGTGCTTCCACTCCACCAGCTCCTCATTAATGAGAGCACTCTGTGTGTGCTCTGTGTGGTGCAGCAGCTGGATTATCTTGTTCACCACTTCCTACAGAAAGTATGAAATTATGCTATTAAAAATATGAAAACTAAGTACTGTTTTAGATAGTGATAATCTGTCTTGCAAAACTCTACAAAGACCTCAATAACAGATTCTGTCAACTGAGGATGTTTTCTGAGAATACCTGCTTTTTCTTTTTTTTTGTTTTTTGTGTTTTTTGAAGCTGGAACATTTGCTACATTAAGTGGAGAAACAAGGCATATTCAGTACTGCTGAACTCTGAACAGCCAGTGTCTTGCATCCATGTATGTCCCAAGTGTATTTGTGGTCAATCAGTGCTTGCTGTAGATTTGAGCACTGCAATGAGAGTACATTTAATTATAGCTGCAGACTTTCAATAGTTTTTTTCCTCAAGAACATAATTATTGGTATGACACCTTTTCCTTCTCATTGTTCTTTTGGCTTTACCTGACAGAGGTTGATAAACGTTGCTAGAAGAGAAAAAAAATTGCTTTACGGAGATTCTAAATTTTCAAGCAGGACAGAAAGAATGGAATCTCAGTTCAGGGTTTTCTATTGCTAGTTTGTTATATTAGTTCAATGAAAATGAACATATGCTTAAAATGAAGGCCTGTTAACTTCTGAAAGAAAACTTGAACACTACCTTTCTCCTGCGGTCAAGTAATAAAAACATCTTCTGGAGATTCATCTGTTCTTTCTTATATTCCTCCTGAGACATACCATTGGACTCATGTTCTGTAAAGTAAGTCCAAATTGTGAACATGGAGCTGAAGGAGTGCTGAAGTACAGGTGGGGGGAAACGCTGCAGGGAGAAGGGAACTGGCCTGGCTAATGTCAAGTGAAATACATCTTTAAAGCTTAAGGGAGGAAATGTTTACTGCCTTCTAGATTTTTGAGGTTCCTTCTTTTCCCCTGCTGAAAGGGCAGAGTCTGCACTTAAAGCATTAACGTAACAAAAGGCCACTATCCCAGTGAAGTAATTGAGATGTGAATTTGCTTGCTTTGCAGAGCAAGAGCCTGATTTGAAATAATGATTATACTGTGTAAAGATACATACAGAGCAATTTGTTCTCATGGTGACTTCAGGCCTGTATCACATAACCTGGCAACAGAAGTTAACTGTTACTTCAAGGGAGGATGTTTACAGCCTCTTGAGCTTGTTTACAGCCCAGGCAGACAGATCCTGCATCACTGCCCTAGCTACTACTCTGCTCCTACTGTCCTTAAGTTAGAGGCTCTCATTGGCCTCATAGAAGCACTACCTGGCCCCAAGTACAAAGTGCCTCTCTCAGTATCTTCTGAACATGTCCCTCTTCTGAGGGATAGTCAACTACCAATTTGTGTTGGAAACTGAAGCCTTTCTAGAACAAAGAACAACAGAGACAGATCTGTATAATGAAACCAGTGTGGACTACAGTTACATGTGTTTCCCTTGGTATACAAGACCCTACAAAACCTGAAGCAGGGAGGTATTTGTGAAATGCAAGGTGTCAAAGAGAAGCCTAAACTACACTAATTAGGTGTATGGTTCAATGGTCAGTCTACAAGATTTGCTACTTCGAGTGGCAAAGGGATGTAAAGAACAAAGGAATGCTGTGTTAACAAGGAGGCTCTTATTTGTAACAAAAGACAGGTGCAGAATATGCATTTTCAGAAATTTAGATTTTTGCGTAAAGCAGAATTAATGAAGAAGGGACATTACCAGTAAGTTTGGCTGCATATCATTAGATTTAGTATTCCGACATAAGACAGCAGAGTTTACTCTGACAAACTATATGCAATAAGGTATGTCCTTGAAATATTACTCACCTCTGTTCTGCAAAGTTTTACATTTGAAGTCATATTCGTCTTGCATATCCTCTAATGTCTTGATGTCCTGCTCTACGTCCTATAATGCACAAATGAAGGTGGCCACAATTATTCTGTATTTTCAAGAAATGCAAGACTACACCTGATTAGGAATGGCCTGGTACCAGCCCTTTAGAGATAGGAAGCCCAGTTTTGCAGCAATGATTTTTCCTAGAACTTCCTAACAGGAAATATCTCTAAACTTCATCACCTTCTATTCAATCTCCCTCCTTCTCAGCTAACTGAAATCTGTTTATTATAAAATATAGAAAAGCCCTTGTTGTCTAGCCATATAAGTTCACAGAGTTTAGGAGAACCTGGGCAACAGTGGAAAAACTCGGAACAGCACACATTTTAAACTTTCAAATTCTTAAGTACTGTTTGGAGAAAAGCTTTCTGTTGTGACTATATTTGTTAAGACAACACACATCTACATCCTAAAAAAATACAGCTTCTAGTTAATAACAAATAGGTAAGTATATGATTTAAGAACTCTCTCTCAGTTGCTAGTATTTCAGATGGGTAAAATGTTTTTGCAAAAATTTAGGCATAAGAAATTTGACCTTGCTAAGTCAGTTAAATACTAATCTGTATTATGGTGTTACTGGCAAATTATGACTTTCTGTCTTCAGACAATCACTGGTCATAGACTTGAAAACCAAACAACTACTTTGTTTTTATTTGTCATGTTATCAAGTCTTATGTACTGAAAACTTTTAGATATCTGTAAACCAACAAACACTGCTATGAAAAATTGTATTATACTTACTGTAACCCTAATTTTTACATCCTTAACATTGGCATCAAGTTCCTTCTGTTTGTCCAGCATCCCAACCACAGTGTTCTGCATGCCCCCCACTTCCATCTGAGGGAAGAAAACAACAGAGGTCAAAACACAGTGACCCATGACAGCAAACACATTTTTGTTAATGTAGGTTAGTGACTTTGCTGGCAAACAACCTGAGGAAGCATGGCTTGTTGTGGCAAATCATACCAAGGTTTTGTAGTATGAACAAGTAAATTTGCAAGAAACAAAGAAGGATTAAAACTGCCTGTTGTGCGGTATCCTGCACTTTTTCATCACAGCAGGATGTGCTTTTTCTCTGAACAAATCCATTCTTTTGCTTGCTTATCTTCATGTGTCTCCTAAATGTATTTCAAGAAAACCATCCTGAAGGCTGGATGACATCTGCATCAAGTATTAGATTCATCCATACAGGATATGGGGAGGAATGGGCTAAGAGCAAGAACAAGATAGGTCTGTGTTACTGTTGAAGTGAACAAGACAGGTCTGTGTACAGGCATAAGGGGTAACTTAGTATGCAACTGTTTTCCTTTAGGGTATTCAAGCACACTCTATGTCTCTGTATAGTTTCTTTGAAAGCTGACCTCAGTATAACTCAGGAAGCTTGCTGCATGACATCACTCAGTTGCAGTAATGTGAAAGAGGATTTTTCATTGACAGTACTACTGGTGTTAGAAACTTGCTGTTCCTCCAGCGCAGGACAGTCAGGTTTGCATCACTGCTCTGATGAACTCCTCAACTTAAGCTGATGTCATCTACAGTATTTATTTTAGTAAACTGATAAACTAAATTTTAGTAAACCATAAACAACCATCCAAGCTGGATGGACCTTTGAGCAACCTGGCCTAGTGGAAGGTGTCCCTGCCCATGGCAGGGGGGTTGGAAATAGATGATCTCTAAGGTCCTTTCCAATCCAAACCATTCTAAAATTCCCTCTCCCTTTTTGATGACCCAAATTTATTGCATACTGGAAAGGCAGTAGCAAATGCTTTATCTCATGAGACAGAACTGAACATCTGTGCTGCAGCTACAAGGGCTCTGTCAGAGTCACACTCCTAGAGGAGCTGTTTCAGACCCTATTGCAGTAGACCCCATGCCTGAGTGCTCCTCCCACACTACCAGTGCACATTCAAAAACCTGCCATAAAATGAAGTATTTCAGTCTCAGAACTTAATGTGCTTGGTCAGTCATTACTTTATTTCTACATAAGTGGATGACATCTATCTATACATTTCGCATGCCTTTCCCAACTGCAGAATTTTTATTGCAAAACAGTTCTGGCAGAGGATGAAAATAAAAATACAAGTTGGAGAACGGATGAGGAAGGAGAAGAATACGGTGTTACCCATGAGTCAGAGGAAAGAAAAGGGCTTCATTACAAAACCTAACAAAACACCAAAAATAGAAAGAAACACTTGGAGATAAGTGGAAAGGAGAATGATGCATTGTTTTCCCAAGAGACAGTAGAGAAGCATCAAGGCTCAGCTGCTTAATTCAGGAGTAAAATGCAGAACAAAGCTAAAATCTTGTTGGATAAATAAGATAAGCATTAGTCATTGGAATAAAATCCAAAGAGCACATCAGGCTACATCATAATACAGAAGCATTAAAAAAAACCCCCAGCATAGCTTTTACATCACTCAAGGAATAAAAATTATTTCCAGGCCATTTCTCCTCCAAATGCTTCATTGAGCAGCAACAAGCCATGCTGTCCAGCTGGTGTGTACCACTGTTCTCCAGCACATATCAGTGCTCATTCTTCTGTC
Source organism: Campylorhamphus procurvoides (assembly GCA_013396655.1). Lineage (NCBI taxonomy): Eukaryota > Metazoa > Chordata > Aves > Passeriformes > Dendrocolaptidae > Campylorhamphus > Campylorhamphus procurvoides. Next base: position 1,845,664 of record WBMV01001691.1, on the reverse strand, counting down.
TTTAAGAAACGTATTATTGGGCCTGTTTCCCCTTTCACTCTTCATACACCTCCCCTGTCCCAAATAATAGGAAAGGGTAGATAAAACTGCAGTAGACATTTCAAGACTGTTACCTCATTTGACAGCTGGGCACTGTTGAGTATTTTCCTCTCTTCTTTCAGACAGTGCTGGATGATCATTGCCATGTGTATTGGGTCTTCTTGGAAGTTATCCTAGCATTAAAGATAGTCTGTTGTTTAAGTTCATACACATAATTTCGTGTCCTTCAGATCAGCAAAAAGGCCAGTGAGTGACCATGTGGTCATAGCCTGCTCCAAGACTACCCAGTATGAGAGCTGCAACCAGCTCTAAGAGTGAGTTTCCATTTTAGTTCATTAGAATTAGCATTCAGTGAGATGGGACTGCCACAAAACAACAGGAAATGGTCAGAGACATTACTGGGAGAAGTGAGGTACTACCCCACAGTCTTAGAGAGGGCTCATCTCTCAGAGCTGCCTTCCCACCCTCTGATGTATGGCTGCTGGTTTTGAAGGGCAGTGTGCCAGTCTGACAGGTACAGCTCTTGCTCAGGGATGTGAAGCAGGTATGTTAGCTGCCACTTATGAACACGTGGTCAAGGCTGGATGCAAATTCAACCTTATTGTTTTACATGCATACAAAGTTGAAGTTTGCTGTGGATTGAGTATTGCCCTGCCCCACTCAGGATGGTGCTGCCCTGGGGGTCACTGAGCTGTACCAGCCTTCTTGACTGACCTTTCATTGCTGATCTCTAGTTACTATGGCATAAATACAGTCAGGTCACATTCTGTTCTCCTCTCCTCAGAAAACAGTCCCCTGGCCACCAACCTGTGGTGAGCAGAAGCTCAGTGTGTGGGAAATTAGGCTGTGGTGAAGGTGACTCTATGGAAGACCCTCTGGCATAGAGCTCTACAGGGAAGAGCAGAGGACTGACTAATGAAATCAATAGTCCACTGGGGATATGTCCTGCACTGCCATTCACTGCCATTTGCTTTGGCCCTTTTCCACTGTTCTCCAGCGCAAGGCAGAGGGCTGTCTAAGGACAAGTCCTTTGCTATTAACTGCAGTTCTGCAGTTACACTGGAAGGATTTCTTTCCCTGTGTTTCTTCTGCAGAATAAGCTTATTAGCATGCTGAGGAAACTGGTGGGGAAGGGGTGGGGTAAGTGAAACTGCAGTTGAGTAAGTGCCCCAAACACATGTAGTAAACACCTTCCAAACTACAAATTTCCTTTCTCCCGGAGCTCTCAGAAATTTTAACTGTACCTGTAAATAAACTGTAACTTTCTAACTGTAGCCACTTAAACCAAAAATGGAGCAACATTTGAATTCTAGCTTTTCAATTAGGATTCTCACACATTTCTGTGAAAATCCCTCATAACAGGGCAGTTTGCTTAGAGGCATCCAATTGCACTCCTGAAGGAAATCAAGCAAATATATAGGTATAGAACCCCAGCATACCTGAAGATTACGTTTGCTTTTCCTTATGTTGTGTTGCAGCAAAAAGTTGTTTTCTACCAAGAATCTACTAAATTGGTCATCAAGCTGTGACAACAGGTCATGGAACAACACCGTAGCAAAAGATACGTTGTTGGCTGCATGTTCCCTAGAATAATTTAAGGCATGCTTGTGTTAAATACACTTCCAATACAGCATCCAAGAAATGAATACAGGTGTCCTTTATTTTTAAACCCTAACTCCAGATGTAGAATATGCAAGCAGTAAGAATTACTTTCAAATGTAAGCCAGTTTCATTCTCTTAACTATGACTTTATTTTCCTTGATATAGAAATGTTGTTTCTCTTTTTATTATTCTTGCCACATTGTGTGCAAATTCACTTGCTCACTTCAAGCATATCAAGGATCTAAAAGTGAACCTGATGCATGTGCATGGTGAACTTGTCAGAAGTTCACAGTCTTTGAACAGTGAGAGACTGAGCTACCAAGATGGTAACTGATCAGACATAAACCAGCTGCTTTTGCTAAAGATCAGCTGAGAGCAATACGAGCTAGGACACCTCTACTCCAGGTATCAGGCCCCTCTGGAAAGGCCTGAAGAGGGGCAGGAACACAGGCTGCATCACCCACACAACTACTGAAACATCCTACCAGCAAAGGTTCAGCTAAGCAGCTCGCCTCATCAATATTCTGCTGCTGCCTGTAATTTGTACACATGAGAACACTGCTTATCACACAACCCAAAGGTGAATTTCTAAGCTTACCAATCCTGGTTCTCCAGCCACTGTGCCAGGTACTGCCTGATCTCCATGGGAAAGCTGTCATCGTACAGCTGGTGAACTTGCTCCAAAAACTTGGAGTCAAGTTGCTGTAGCTGATACCACTGAGTCATCCTGAGGAAGGGGAGAAAAAACAATCAGTGTAAATGTTTAAGAAGTATTTGGACTGAACTAGTGAAAAATAACATCTGTAAGTTTTCATGAGCACTGAGGAAACTGGAGGATGTGCTGATTTTGGCTGGGATAAGGCTTATTTTCTTCACAGTACCCACTGTGGGGCTGTGTTTTGGGTTAGTGCTGGAAACAGTGCTGGTAAAACAGGGATGTTTTTGTTACAGCTGAGCAGGGCTTACACACAGTCAAGGCCTTTTCTGCTCCTCATCCCACCCCACCAGTGAGGGGGCTGGGGGTGCACAAGGAGCTGGGAGGGGACACAGCTGGACAGCTGCCCCCAGCTGACCACAGGGACATTACGCAGCATATGGCATCATGGGCAGCACATAAAGCTGGGTGAAGAAAGAAGGAAGGGGGGGCACTTGGCATGATGGCATCTCTCTTCCCAAGTCACCATTAGTTGTCATGAAGCCCAGCTTTTCTGGAATGGCTGAACACCTGCCTGCCCATGGGACGCAGTGAAATAATTCCTTGTTTTGTTTCACTTCTGCACACAGCTCCTGCTTTACCTGCTAAACTGTCTTTATCTCAACCCATAAGTTTTCTCCCTTTCACCCTTCTGACTCTCTCCCCACCCCATTGCGTGGGGAGGAGGGGGAAGTGAGCAAGTGGCTGCGTGGTGCTTAGTTGCTGGTTGGGGTTAAACCATGACAGAGGAGTAGGAAGGAAAGATGTTTCCCTCAAACAAAAATATTTTACTTTCAGCTGTAACATTTATAGATGCTAGTCATTAAAACACAATACACCTTCTTCTGGGCTTGTTTTAATGAAAAAAACCCAAAAATAAAAACAATTTACAAATTAGGACAGGGCCCTGTTTCGTGAAAAGTAACTCCAAGCTAGAATCACCCTTTCCCATGAAAATCTGCCTTTTTTTACCCCTGAAGCCCCCCTTTTCATGGCATTTAGGGTACTGGGAGTGTCACTGTTCTCTTGCTTAGAAGGGATATGGAAATGAGGATCTGTGTGTTGGATACCTGTACTCTGCATGACTGAGATCCTGCATGTGGAGTTTCACCTTCTGTTGGTACTTCCCAACACTAAGAGCATGAGTTAAAAATTAACGAACCCTCCAGGCATGCATTCTCAGTTCTTATTTGTGTCCCTGCTTACGTGCTGTGAAAATGGACTAGATCTCAAATCACTTCAAATGGAGAAGCACTGGCAAGATTTTTTTTCTGCTATATGCTTTAGTTCTCATGATCACATTTTCAGGCTAAATTCAAGTCTGTGCAGCAGATACAGGATACTTAAATGAACTAATGTTGTACATCATGGCTTCTCTTGGTCATAACACAGAGTGGCTTTATATTCTGATTTATGATCTCTAGCAGCAGATCAGTTAGTCTTCTCATTAGGCTGCAGGTTATCATCTTATAGTGGAAATGCCACGTAAAGACATGTTCAAGGGAACAGTCCAGGCTGAGATGCCAGTCCACTCACATGCAACTTTTAAAAAAAGGGTTATAGGACCTAGCCAAAGAAAAAGGCATCATCAGGGTGAAGGACTATCTTGAACGTCCTGCTAAATCTGTTAGTGTTTGTATGCCAGTTCTCTCAGCTGCTGAGTGGCATATGCTATGTGAGAGAAGCAAATGAGAGTAAAAAATGCTATTATGTTTTAAACAGAGTGTTTGAGGGTTTTGATATGCATGCTATTCGCATTACAGGCAACATAGGCAAACAGTTAAACGTGGCATTGGTGAGGAAAGCTGGAAGAATTTGTCTAAATGCATGAAGTTGGTCTGCTGCTTTCCCTAATGCTTATAAGAAAATTTACTCCAATCTTCCTGTGCCTTAAAGCAACCAGCCTGGGGAAGGACAGAGGAGTGGCAGCAGGGAACCCTCCAAGAAGGTGGTTAGAGAGCAATCTAGTAACGCAGCAAACATGACCCTTGGGGATTCAAGCAGGGAAACAACAAAAAAGGGATAAGTCAACACCTTTCTGTGAAGAAGGCATCTGAGAGACCCGTAGTGGGGCACACGGCTCAACCTGCCACTGATAAACAGCAAGGTGGTGTAGGATGGACAGCCCCTCCTGCTGTTCTGACCTCACCTAAGGCAAAGGCAACATGACTGCAGCCCACAGGTGTGTCTGGAGAAAAGGAGCCCTGTGGGAAGCCCCTAAACAGGTGACATATTTGCAGCTCTGGGGGTCTGTGTGTCTCATAGCAGCCATACCCTGAGGGTGTCTTCCTCAGCTCAGACTCAGAGAATCACAGAATTGTCAGGGTTGGAAGGGACCTCTGGAGATCATCCAGTCCAACGCCCCTGCCCAGACAGGGTCGCCTAGCACAGGTGACACAGGAACGTGTCCAGGTGGGTTTTGAATGTCCCCAGAGAGGGAGATGCCACACCCTGCCTGGGCAGCCTGTTCCATTGCTCTGCCACCCTCAAAGAAGTTCTTTCTCATGCTGAGGTGAAACTTCTTCTGTTTTAGTTTATGGCCATTGCTCCTCATCCTGTTGCTGAGCACCACCAAAAAGAATTTGGCACCAGGGTCCTGGCACCCACCTTTGAGATATTTATATGCATTAACGAGGTTCCCTCTCAGTTTTCTCTTCTCTAGACTGAACAGGCCCAGCTCCCCCAGTCTCTCCTCATAAGAGAGATGCTCCAGACCCCTCATCATCTTTGTGGCCTCTGCTGGACCCTCTCCAGTAGCTCCTTGTCTTTCTTGTGCCCAGGAACCCAGAGCTGGTCACAGCGATCCAGCTGTGCCTCACCAGCGCCGAGGGGAGGGGGGAATTACCTCCCTCGACCTGCTGGCCACCCTCTTTCCCGCACCTCAGGGCTCCCTCTCGGCCACCCTGACTGCCTTCCCGCGGATCCCGGGTGGATCAGGAGCAAAGGGCCGGGCAGCCGGGCACTCGCAGGGTGACAGCACTCCCTCCCAGCCGGGCTCACCCCGCGGGTGGGAGGGAGGGAAGGAGCCCCACGAGTGTCCCCTCGGGTGGGAAGGAGGGAAGGAGAGAGCCCCACGCGTGTCCCCAACCTGCTGGGCTGAGCGGGCGGGCACGGGGAGACACCGGGCCGGGCAGGGGGTCCGTCCGATCCCGGGGGATCCCGAGGGGACACCGACAGTGACAGCGACAGCAGGACAGGCAGGAGCCGGACACTGCGGAGGGAGCGGGCGCAGCAGGGACGGGGGAGGAGCAGAGATGTCCTGACGGTGTCCCCGCCGGGAATGGGGCACCACCGGGAATGGGACACACCGACAGGAATGGGACACATCGCCGGGAATGGGCACAACACACCGCCGGGAAAGGGACACACCGCCGGGAAGGGACTGGACACACCGCCGGGAATGGGACACACCGCCGGGAA
>WBMV01001691.1:1762208-1839481 GCA_013396655.1 Campylorhamphus procurvoides | reverse complement strand
ACCGCCGGGAATGGACAGACCGCCGGGAATGGGCACAACACACCGCCGGGAACGGGACACCGCCGGGAACGGGACACCACCGGGAACGGGACACACCGCCGGGAATGGGCACAGACGGGCTCCCGCTGCCCCAGGAGGAGACACGCCGGGCACAGGGGATTCCCGGGATCTGAGGAAGTGACACCTCCAGCCGCTCCCCCCAGCCCTGCTGCCCTTCCCTCCCGGCTCCCTTTCCCTTCCCTCACCTCCCGCCTGCTGTTCCCTTCCCTCACCTCCCGGCTCTCCTTCCCTCCTCTCCCTGCTCTCCTTCCCGGCGATTCCCAGCTGGCCCCGTCGATGCGCGGGATGGGGCGCAGTGCGCAGGCGCGGGGCGGGCGGGGGCGGCTCCCCGGGCCACGTGACTTCTGGGAAAGGCGCTGGAGCCGCTGCCGGGAACTGTGCCCACGAAACCGGGATGGGACGGGATGGGGAGGGACTGAAGGGATGGGATANAGGGATGGGATAGGAATGGAATGGAATGGAATAGAAATAGAAATTAGAATAGAATAGAATAGAATAGAATAGAATAGAATAGAATAGAATAGAATAGAATAGAATAGAATAGAATAGAATAGAAATATACTTAGAATTAGAAATAGACTTAGAAATAGACTTAGAAATAGACTAGACTAGGATAGAAATAGAATAGGATAGAATAGAATAGACTTAGAAATAAACTTAGAATTAGAAATAGAATAGAATAGGATAGGATAGGATAGAATAGAATTCAATAGAATATTATAGAATAGGAGACTAGGAGTGGCGGTCTGGCTGGGGTTTGTCCTCGCGTGCGAGGGATGCCAGAGCCCGGGGTCTCCGGCGGTCCGGGATGGGATCCCGGTATCCTGTGTAACCCTTTCCCCACACCCAGGTCTTGCTCCGCCAAAGGAATGAGGGGATGGAAGGTCTCTGTGGCAAACTTAGAGGCATGAAACGCTGTGTAGCAGTGGTTGTAAATAAAAGCTATAGCAGGCAGTTTTCAGAGTTTTGTTTTAATTGGGATCGTCACAAGGCACAAAACACACAGCAGTCACGTTATTTTTTTATTTGCCGCTGCAAAACACAGTAGAAGTACTCAAAAGCAGATGTTTTGTTCCTTTGGGCAGTATCTGAGCTCCCCCTTATGTGTGTTACCCCCTTTCCCCATCATTTTAAGAGAGAACCCTATTCTTACTTGTAGTGGCTTAAGGACACATTTAGTTTATATTAAGATTTGAGAAGAGGTTAGAATGAAAACGGTGTGATGTGAGGTGAAGTTACATTTGCTGCTTTAGAAGTCTGTGTTGCTCTTGTAGCTCAGACCTGAGACAACAAAAAGGCAGCAAGTCTGTTTTCGTGTGCCTTGCAAAAAATTCCTCAGAGGTCCAGGTGTGCAACTTGAAGCCAAAGTCTGGTTTTATTCATGCTGGTCACATAAATTACAGATGGCACCAAACTATATACAGAATTGCTCTTGATCTTCTGGAAAATTATTTATACGTGTTGCTTTCTGAGAGAAAATGACTTCTTACATACAGCTAGCTTTAAATCGCACAGGTCAATGAACAGAGATGTGCTTGTTTATTTGAAATCTACCCCCATGTATCACAGAAATACCTCATTGCTCTGTTTCCGTTCACTTGATTTCAAATAACAGAAACAGTATGGGTGAAGGGAGCGAGTAAAAAAGGAGAAATGAAAGTAAAATCCGTGTCTTACTGATTCAAGGAGGTTTTCATCTCAGATGTCTAGTGTGTACCTACTTGAGAACACAGTAAGGTGCAAATGTTCAAGGGTTTGTATTTTAAGATCTTTGCATGTGTTAACCATGTGTTCTGTGGATAAGACTTGAATCTTGATTGAGCCTGCATGTATGTCCTTGGAACTGCCTGTTTATTATTCTATTAACACAGATTTTAGGGATAATACTGAGAGGTAAAACATCCAACAACAAAACCAAACAACCCAAACCCAGCACTAAACAAAGTTACTGCTTATACAAAAACAAATTATTCTGCTTATTAAATGAGCCTCTGACAGACATGTAGTAATCTGTCACGCAGCACAAATTCCCCGTGGTCAGCAAAAGCTGCAGCTCTTCAGTTTTTTAAAACTGTTCTTCCCAGTTGACATTTACCAGTCAGGATCCAAACTGCGCCACATCAGGATTTTTTATTTGTAGACTTTCTGGTAGTGCTCGCTGTAGTGTCTGAGCACTTCATGCCTATAGCAGGCAGTTTTCAGAACTGTTTTATGGGGGGGAAGTTTTACTAATTCTGTCTTCCAGTGGCAAAATGGAGACAGGCTTTTTGATACCACAAATTTTGTGTCTGCTTCCTTTCTGGAAATCCCTTCTCTCCCCAGCCTAGCCTACCTGCCTTCCACAACTTCTGCTGTGGTGTCAGATAAAAATCTGTGCTTAAGGTACTTCTTTGGAGAAAAATGTCCCAAACACCTTTGGACATTCGAACTCAGGGAAATGAAAATCTTTTATTTGAAAGAGAATCTAAACCAGTGGTGTACAAGATTCTGATTAAACAGAAAGTATTTAACATAATAAATCCTAATTTCTCCAAACACATTAATGTATTTAGTTATCTTTATATGCTGTTTTCAGAAGCAAAGCATTTTGTTCTTATGCTCTCATATTTACAGCAATTCTATGGACGTTAGTTAATTCTGCAAGTAAAATTTATCTCTGCTAGGACCCCACTTTCAAATCAGAAAGGATTTGGCCTTTTATCACTCACAACAGCAAATCTGACTTGCAGAAAGCTATTTGAATCCCTAGGGAGAAAATTCCTTGTTTACATGTTGATTGATAACAGAAAGAGTCTAAGAATAACATAATCGTTTCCAAGAAAAGCTGATTTACAAAGATGAAGGTAAAAAAAAATTAAGGTGTCTTTAACCCATCCAGTGTTCACACAATTGCTAATTTTTCCAGTATGTGAACTTCAGTCAGTTGAGTAAGGAGAGCTCAGCTAGAAGAAAAGAAGGAAAGGAATTAGTCTTGTGCACTTAACAGCTATTCATTCCAGACTAACTGCAGATGAAACTGTCTCTGGCTCAAGGTAACTACGGTGTCACTTTGACAGTGTAATACAAATTGATAAGGATTTGAGGATCCTGTTTCCAGTTCTCTACAAAATATAGGAATGCCTGTTAGGAAACACTGCATGGGAAAAAATTGCAGTAAACATATTTATTTTGATAGGAACTTTTGTGGTTTTTGCAGCCTATGGATATGTATAGCAGGGTTCTTCCTGGAGCCTTGTTTTCCTGATGGGTAAGGGAATCTAGAGAGGGGGAAATAGAAGGGAATGCAGCAAGACTGCAGAAAGTGTATATTGGTAAGACTGAGTTAGTGAGTTGTAGGATATTTTGCCCCATTGCAGATTTCACTCTTGTTTTCTCTGTCTCTCACAGTGCTTTTTTATTGGCATTAGAGAAAAAGTATTGCTTTAATAATGCTGATTGTCTGCTTACTGTACTTAGCCAGCTCTTCACCAGGGTAGATTGTTGTGTGAATTTGGGGTGATGAAAAAAACCTCCACATTTTCTTCATTTCCATTTAGCAAGGTACAGAGAATGGAAAAAGGAAGGAATTATTTAAAAATCTTCTAAAACTGTTTTTCTCATGCAATTTCTAGCAGAACTTGAAAACATTTCTAGTAAGAGACCGCAGAAATATCACCTACCATCTAGCAGTACTGAACCACTTTTCTTAGTACCTTTAAAGACCAAAATGTGACTGTAAGTTTGCCACCAAACATATTCTTTTCGTTCGGGTAAGACCATAAAAGGCGGAGATGGCCACAGCTTGTCTTGAAACTGTGAACAGAGCTGTTTTGAGGTTTACTGTGCATGATAGAAGAAACCAAAAATGTTTGGAGCCTGATGTTAAACGAAAGTGAAGGCAACTATTCTTTACACTGCCAACACTGAGGGAAATGCAGATTTGTACACAGTTCACAAAAGCGGTTTTAGAAGGTCAGAACGGTTCTCATGTGTATAAACCAACAGAGAGATGAGAAGGGACATATCTTGGGTTGGGTGTTGTAGGTTCTAACATAGAATTTTAAGTCAGGCTGGTTATTTCATTTTTGGCTGAAGAACTAGTTTGTCATGAGTGCTATCAGAGAAAAAAGTGAAGAAGAAGAAAAAAGGAGATTTTTTTGCTCTTGAGCAGTTCATCAGCTTGTTGTGTATTAAAGAACTCATCTGTTTATATATAATAATGTTTAACTGTGCTTCCAAACATCGACAGTCAGGATCCTGGTTGAGTTTTGTTCTGTTTGTGGGTGAGTAGGACTGTTTACAGAGACACATTTGAAGGACAGTTGGCAGGCTATTTTAAGATCATAAATCATTGAACATACAGAAAACTAAGAGCTGTTATTAAAAAAGGAAATTTTCTTTTAAAACTGCTAAAGACAAACCACTGTTGTGTTTTCTGACAGAAGTCTGGTGGACAAATCCCCAGCTGGGTATACATCAGTGTGCTAAGGACTCTAAACCCTGTTGATTCAGAACAAAATTTCTAGTCAGCAAGTAAAAGAGGAATTTTTTTTTTTAATGTGTTCATAGGATATTTTTTCAATCTTTCTATATACTTAGTTAATATTAGTTTCCTTTGCTGAAAGTGCTTTAGTTGACTTTTAATTTTGCACTTTGGTACCACATGTAAAAACACGTGGCATGAAAAAGTTGTGCAAGTTTGCTGGATCAGAGATTTTTGTGTTCTTTGTGCAGCTCCTCTGGGCAAGTCCAGGCCTTTTTGCTATCTATAGAATTAATACAACTGTCATGTATTTGTCAGTGCAAAGCCTTTCTTCGTGCAAGAACTCTGGGATCTTTGTGTTGTGACCTTCATGGTTCATTGGCCAGCGTGTCAGGCAGTTCCATTTAACCACACTTCCAAGACACTTGCAGTATCCTGTACCATGTAGAATAGGAAACATCTGCACCATTGTTTCAGAATGTAATACAGCAGGTGATGAAAGAGCTCTGATTCTTTCATTATTGTACAGGCAGCCTTTTTACAACCAGCATCTCTATGTATCCCGTTTGCTTAGGAATGGAAAACTTTGCAACTTACAGCAGTTTCAATGGCTGTGGGACTCAGGTGTTCTCTCAGCACAGCATAAACGCTTGGAGACATTGGAAGGAGATCTGATGGAGAATGTGGTTCTATAGAATCATTTAAGCTAAAAAAAAAAAAAGACAAGGAAAAATAAAATAGATGAAAACAATCTTAGAAAAAAATCCCTTTACCTTCATGCATATCAGTGGAGCATGGTGAATGGTTTTTAAGTTAGTTAAACCTGTACTTGGGCTTGCTGGTGGCCCTGTAAGCACGTGCCAGCAGCCTGCTATACACTTAAAAATGTAGGAGATAAGAGTCAGGTTTATCCTTTTTTCCCTTGGCCCTAATATCAGCTGCTGGAGAGAAAAAGGAGACAGTGAAAGATAAGTAGATCAGAATACCATAAAATCTGCATTCAATTTTTACAAATGTTTTGCCACATGAATGGGAAAAGCACTGTACAGGGGAAGTTCTTTACTTCCCTTTCTTGTGCTTAGCAGTCTTTGGCCAAATGAAAACACACTACGTATTTCTATGCCAAATTATTTTGAAATAGTTTGGGGAAAGGAGGCAGGGGACACTCTGAAATGGGATGTAAATTAAATAAAAATAGCAGTTGAAACATAATACATCTGTAAGGATACTTACATTTTTGAGACTGGGATAAATACAGAAGGAACATAACCTTTGACTCCTCCATCTGAGGGCTTTGAGACTAAAATAAATATTAGAGAAATTAAATATTGCCTAGTAATTTTATTATTTATTTGAAATTGATTATTTGCTCCAAGGGCTGTAGGTCATAATAAATTGAAAAGGAAAGTCCCTGTTTCTGGATAAATAAACAGCCATAAAAATGAGGGGAATTCCTGAGATCAGTCCTTGACTTCAGGTCTTAGTCACATAATTGTCTGTGCTACCTTGATATGAATCACTATCTCAGACCATAATACCACAACTGATGAAAGAGATCTCATTAGGCCTTCAAAAGCAAATATACAATAACTCTATAAGCTTGGTACTCTGAGCCTCTAGATTTCAGTTCTGCAAATGCTTTCATGGAACTCTATCTCTACAGATACATCTTCAGCAATGTCCTTTGCATGAAATTAAGCGTATAGGTAAAATTTTAAAGGGTTGGAGCATTAGACAAAACGCACTGCATGAAAATGAAGAGGGAAATTAGGTAAAGCCCACTGCATGAAAATGAAGAGGCAAAAAATTGTGCCCTCCAAATATTTTCAAGTTGTGTAGGAGTTCGGGTTCAAATGGAATTGTAACCTTTGATACTGAAAGTCCAGAAGAATGTGTATTATCTACTAAAAAAATATGGGTTTGAGGGGTTTTTTTTGAGAGAGAATGAGTTTAATCTAAAAATTATCTGACTTGTAACTTGGACAAAAAAGAGTGTGGGCCTGAATGTACTTGGAGCATTCTTGTCTAGCCTTTTTGCATTTTTCAGTGCAGTTGCTGAGAGTTTTCAGGAACATTGTCTGCCATAATAACTTTGCAATTGTGCAGTATATCTGCAAAAGGCAAAGCGAATAAGTGACCTCTGTTGTGTGGTTCCACTGAATGAAATGAAATAAAGTAGGTCTTCCAAGTTGTTTGGAAAGTACTGAATTTTCTTCAAATTAAAAAGACAACATGCTACAGTATAACACAACTATGAAGCCAGGAAGCAGGATGACTTTTCATTTTCCTCTCCTTTGAGCACTGAGTTTTGTAATGCAACAGCCAGGAAAGAAAATCCAATTTTTTGTCTCTATATACCCTAAGATCTCCTTCTTAGCTTCTTTTAGACGTTGTTGTCGTCACCTCTGCTGTAACCCCTAGGACCAGGAATATATTTGCAAAATGAAGCTGTCTAAGTGATAGACACATGTTAAAGCAGTTCTCTTGAAGATGACTATTAAAGGAGGCATCTTAGTCTGTTTTCTTCCTCCTCTCCCCACATTCCTCAAATTTCCTCTTGACCATGCAGCTGCCTTGCAGAAAGAGTAAGTAGAGAAGTGGAGCCCAACCTTCATTTGGCTGACAGCTGTAGTGTTTGCCAAAGGCCTTATCTTTGGGAATATCTGGGTACAGATACTTCAGAGGGTTTTCAGGAACGTTGTCTGCCATAATGACTTTGTAATCGCGCAGTATGTCGGCAAAGGGCAGGGCAGATAAGCGACCTTTGTTGTAGGGTTCCACGGAATGAAATGTTACATCTCCTGTAAAAACACAAGGCACCATAACCTCTGATAATTATTGATCAACATCTGCAGTTGGAACACATTTTTGCATTCCTTTTTGAAGTTTACACTTGCATGGGGTTTACCTGTTCTTACCAATTTCAGGATGTAATTTCTGCACATGTGGGAACAAATTTAAAGCCTGCAGTAAGCAGGTACACCTCCTAAAAAGCTGAGTTAATATAAAGAACTGAGGGGTAGACTCTCAAAGTTTTGGTTTGTGTTTGAGCAAACACAATACTTGTATCTTGCCCAAAACCATACCAAGACATGATACACATGAATTTTACTTTCAAACCAAAGAAAACTTAACTCCTGTATTTCTTAGGTATATTGCAGTTTGGTTTTGGTTTGGGGTTTTTTTGTTTGGTTTGGTTTTTTTTTGTTTGTGGGTTTTTTTTCTTAATTATACTTACCATTTTCTAGTTGATCCACCCAAGTAAAGGTAATTCCACCCAGATTGCTCTCACTAAACCGTAATAAAAATGTCCCTGGTGTCTTGTCTTTGAGCAGAATCCGTTCCTTCTCTTTGCTTACAAATCCCATTACGTACCTGAAGTGTAACACGAAATCATGGGTTTGCTTCTGGAAAAAAATACAGACTTCACTCTGTGCAATGCATAGAATCATAGAAAAGCCTGGGTTGGAAGGGATCTTAAAGATTGTGTAGTTTCAACCCCTGTGCCACAGACAGGGACACCTTTCACCAGACCAAATTACCCAGAGCTCTATTCAGCCTGGCCTTGATCTGGCCAGACTTTATATAGCTGTTCAAAACCTGATTGTAAAAGCTTTTTAAGGCCTGGAGATATGACCAAAGCTTCATGTGATTTACATGTGGAGTATGGCATTGAGCCCAAAGTACTGTAAGGCCTGATAAAATTTATCACAGTACTTGACTGTGTAGACAGAACTGCAAAATAGATTTAAACCTGCATTTCTAAGGCATTCAATGTTGTTCCCCTTTGGCAAAACTTTCCAGAAGGTATAAATGGGAGAAGGGAGACAGAAGTGTTAAATTCATTGCAAATTCCCTTCTGCACAGCTAAAACTGAGATTAGTAAAGGACAGTGGCAAAGTGGAGAGAGATCAATATACAGCAGTTTCCTTGTTGCTCACCCATCAATCCAAAGAGGAAGAATGTGTTTTTTAATTAAGTCCAAGATGGCTTCAAGCCAAACCCAAAAGGTAAAAGACTTTCCAGGCAAATGTTCCTAATGGTTAAAAACAACCACAAAACACAAACAAAACCAACACACACAAGAAGAGAATTGTGAGACTGTTGTTACCAAACATCCATGTGATATAGATATCTCGGTTTCTTAAGAATAAGCTAGTTTAAGTGAGAAAGACAATTTGAACTGTGGTTTTGAGTAATGTCTCTGACAGCCTGACATAAAACCAACTGGTTTTTAACATAGGCATTGGAAACATCTCATTTCTCAAGGGGGAAAAAATGTAAAAATCACATTTGTTGTTGCTCCCTGGTTATGAAACGACATTTTGAGTGAAATGATGATGAGAAAGTTGAACATCCTTCCAAGGTTCTATACTTGTTTAAATAATGTAGTTAACATGAATAAAATGGATTTACCCTTCTTGATCAATAAATTCTCTGCTCCTCATCAAATTTATTGCATATATTGACTGTCTTGAAATAATTTAGGTCACAACTGAGCATATGAAAGAATTACTTATGCTTTATGAAAAATGTATTGCATGCTTCGATAAGACAACCTATTGATCATTTACAGAAATATATAGGGCACACAAGGCACACTATAATGGCAGTTTCTGATATCTGTAGCAATATAAATAAGCAGATGTCTTATCTCAAGCTTTAAACTTCTGAAGTATTATTTTCCTAGTTAAATTTTTACAAGGGATGTGATTGTGCTGAGCTGCATGTCCCACATATGGTGAGTGGGAATCTTACCAGTAGCAGCAGGGAAACAGAGTTAGGCACGTGTGTAGGTGTTAAGAGAAGTAAGAGTTTGGGTTTACTTTCGGAACTGTACCTTGCAGAACTTTGCCCAGGATAGTTGATAATCATTGTAACTGACTTGTCCTGAAAGGCAAAAAAAAAAAAGACAAATGGTGCATGTATTCTTCGTGAAGGTTTGAAATAGATACAGCTTGGTATCTGTATAGCTGGGTGGGGCGTGTGGGGGGAAGTACAGCACATCCAGACTTGGAGAGTGGCACGCTAAGGCACTGCAGATCAATTTTTCTGTATTCTTTGAAAGAGCTGATGATAGGAGTTTTGGGAATACTTGCCTAAAGTAGTCTGGGACTTGGTGCCTGCAACACTACGTGCTCAGTTTCAGTTTTAAGCCTGAGTGTTACTTCTCAGCTTTCCATAAGGCCTCTCCCTTGTGGGAGACAGTCGGGTCAGGGTACTCAATAGTTCATCTTGCTGAGGTTGCAGGGCCTCTTTGCTGTGCTGACACCAGTGAAGGATGAGTCCCCAGAAGTAAACAGACCCACAAGGACAGATACTTAAAATGAAACAAAACTCAACCCAAATTTCATAAGCAAGCAAAAATATACTTCCTTTTGATTTCAGATGCAAGAGATAATTACTTGCTAAGGAAGCAAAATAACATCACAGTTCACTGCTATTTTGTTGCCCTTTTTACAGCCTGACAGTTCAAAAGTTGAATTACTTTGTGATAAGAACAAGCTGATACTTGCTTTTCTTTAAAGAAAAGAAATGTCATAGTGACATGTTTGACATTAGCTCTGGAAGTGGAGGTCATGCCATGCTGGTTTTGGCTGGGGTAGAGTTCATTTCCTTCACAGTAGCTCGTGTGTTTTGGATTTGTGCTGGAAACAGTGTTGGTAATACAGGGATGTTTCAGTTCTTTGCTGAGCAGTGCTTACACTGAGCCAAGGCCTTTTCTGCCTCCCACCCCACCAGTGAGGAGGCTGGGAGTGCCAAGACGTTGGGAGAGGGATCAGCTGTCCCAGCTGATCCTAATTGGTCAAAAGAGTATTCCAAACCATATAGAAACATGCTCAGCACATAAACCAGGGGGAAGAAGGAGGGGATGTTTGGGGTGATGGCATATGTCTTCCCAAGTAACTGTTATGTGGGATGGATCCAGCCCTGATTTCCAGGCTGAACACTTGGCTGCTGACAGGAAGTAGTGAGTGAATTCCTTGTTTTGCCTTGCATTCATGTGCAGCTTTTGATTTACCTGTTAAACTGTCTTACTTTGACCCTCAAGTTCTCTCACTTTTACTCTTCCAATTCTCTCCCCATCCCACTGTGGAGGAGTGAGTAAGTGGCTATGTGGGGCTCAGTTGCCAGCTGGGGTTAAACCACAACATGTGCCTAAAGTCATTACCTGTAACTATCAAAAGCAAATAAAATCTTTGTATTTCTACACACTTACCAGTAAGTTTCTCTGCCAGCATGTTGAGCTGTTCAGAATTGAGTCCACGACCGACATATGATGAAAATTGCCAGCTCAGTACTTCTAAGAGCTGGCTTAAAGTGGCAGCAGGGGGGTTGTTGAAGAAAGACAAATTCTGCAACAAAATGAGTGCTTTGTTTAGACAGTTTGCAACCATGAAATACATTGCAGGCTGTAAAAGGAGGCTGCAGGTACTTGAGCAGAATGTGGAAATGGTGAAAGTGAGCTCTGTCTGTGTGGGAAACATCGGGGCAAATATGTGTGGGCCTTCCCACCTGCAGTCACCCAAAAAAGTCCACTCAGGTGCTGAGCAGAGCTGTAGAGACAGAGTCCTTGTGGGCATCTTGGATGATAAAATACCTTGCTATGCTTCTGGGAGTGTCATGTGTAAAGACAATGAAAATATGCCTAAGTCCTGTGAAAAAATGTAGACATTCTCACTATATTTTAATATTTGGTGCATGGAAACCTTAAAGCATTACATACTGATATAGAGGTGTGTTATTAAATCATTTGGCTTATCTTACTTTTTAATTTGGTTTCTGGACTGTATACATAATGAACATACTGAAGACTGTGCAAAAAGTCTTTGGAGTATCACAGAGTGATAATGCAGTCCTGCCATCATTCTTAGGCACTCTCCATGATAAACTGACCATTTCTCTTCTCCAAACATCTATGTGATTGCCACTAATCCCTGACTGAAAGCCTGAGAGCTATTGACAGCACTATTCTACAGCCTGCAAATACAGTGACTGAACGAAAATATGTGCTGAGGCAGATGGAACCTGAGAAAGAATGATTCTGCTTTTGCTCAGGGTTAGAGCCACCAGTAGTTGCTACTTAACATTTATAATTTTCTCCACTGAAAGAAAAAGCCCTATAAAATGAGAGAAAAGAGCATTGAAGTACATTACAGACCCACCTATATGCCTACTTTGATGGTTTTGAATTGTGCTAGTAGAATTATTTTGTAACAGGTCTACTTTTGATCATCTGCACCCAAAAAAGATAAATTCAAGCTAGAGAAGTTGTGGAGAAGGGCTGTCACCTTTCCTTAGTTTAAGAACTACTGCTTTAGCATGCAAAAAGGAAAGCCGAGGGTGAGTGTGGTTTATTATCTGGGCAGGGAACAAAAGATAAGGAGAACAACATTGAAGTGTGATGTTGGTAATAGTGTATGTGAAGAGAATAAGGCCAGTTTAAGAGGACAATACACATTTTTATAATGTATTCAGTAACCAAATAATAGAAAAGTGAAAAAGCATAAGGATGGCACTTGCATATTGAAGACCTACCTGAGGATCATTGGTTGACAGATTGTACCAAATAATAGAAGCCCACGCGTTGGGCAGTTGGCTGACATTGGAAATCATCACCACAGGCAAAGAGCTGGTCTGGGGGAGAGAATGGATGCAGTATGCAAATGCTGCTGAGGAAGAGTGTTAGTGCAGTTTTATGCTTAGTTTTTTTATCCCCTTCTTCCTTCCCAAAGCTTACACTTCTTTCCTAGAAGTTCTGGAAGTCTTGCCTCTGCTTGTGGTTACTGCTGAAGATAGGATCTAGGATAGACAGACCTGTGGTCTGGCCCAGCATGGCTGTTCTTCTACAAACTGCTGGAAAAAGCCTTTTATTCTTGCCCCAGAAAATCTGTCTAGAATACTCACTTCCAAATTTATAGTCAATCCGTACAGGCAGACCTGTGTTTCAAAGCTGATGGAGTGCAGTTCCTCGGTCACCATGTGAGGGCCCTGAGGGATGAGGAGGTTATAAAACCGTGAGCTTTAGAGCATAGTTGGCATTTAACACTGTTCTAGTGATCCAACTGCTGAGATTAGACTTGGAAAGAAAACACTTATCAAATATATAAGTAGAACAGCAAAAGAAGGAAGTGAAGGAAATAATCTGTTTGTTAAACTCTGGCATTAAATTAGTCCAGAAGTCTGGTATTTTTTTTCTGATGAAAACTTTTAACTTTTTCTAAAATGGTATTTTTAAATGCAGATTTCCACGCAAAAAGTAGACAGATAATTTGGTGTGTCTGATAGAGATTGTCTCCAACTTTCATTTTCCTAAAGTTTTTTTACTGACTGACAATTATACTTTAAACAGAGATGTTAAACTTCAAGGAGAAACAACCCGGAAATGAAACAAAAAGCCACAATTTTAATGACAAATAGGCCTTCATCTGGGATCACAGGTTTGCAGTGTGTACTTAGGTGGTACTAGCTGAAGGAGCAGAGGTCTAAATCATTAATCCTAAGTAAATCTGGTATTAAACCCCCAAGCTTTTCTTGGATGGGAAAAAAAAATCTGTAATCATTGATTAAAGTTTATAGTACAAGCGTTTGTTTTGATTACAAACCAGCATAGCTCTGTAAAGATCCAAATCTCTGCCCCTTAGGAAACAGATCTTTCGAAATACATTTCCATCCCCAGAACTCAAAGTATAAAAATATTTTAGCCCTTTTACTCTTGTTGTTGTTGTTGTTGTTTCCCTTCCCATCATGTGTTTGTTTTGTCAGAGTTTTCTTAAATAAATAAATGCAAATTCAAATGCTTTCAATTACTGAAATACTCTGCTTTCAGTCAATGTAAAATAGAACTGTTTCTTGGCAGAGTGCCTCGTGGCCTTATCTTTCCCATGGAGCATCTCCTCCAGGACATGCACAGGCCACTGCAACAAAAGATACTGAATAAATGAGGGATTGAGACCACAGGAGATCCTTAGGTATCTTAATAATAAATCTCCCTTGTAGAGGGAAAATCCAGCTTAGAGCTGAAGGCTTTTACCTGAAATAGTCATCTATCAAATGAGCTCAAATGTTTTAATACAGGTAGAATCAATCTAGCTTAACCTGTATTGCTGACACAGAACTGAAAAGGGCTGGTGAAACTACCCTTCTTGCCTTACCCCTCTGACCCATTACAATTTTGCAGAAACTTAAATTTTTCTCCTGGAAAAATCATCTGGGCAAAAAGGTACACCTACATGAAAAGGAAAATCTAAAATAGAGAACTTCCACTTGTTTTTTATGAGGCAAATTATATTTAACTACACTTTTAACATACACATCCTGTAACAAGCTGAGTCTTAAAAGTTGTTATAGTTGCTGTTAATAACCAAACCCCATCCCTTGTTCATGCTAATAATCACTCCACATACTGACTTGACCAAGTTGAAGCTCTGTTTGAGGAAATCGGGAGTGAACCAGGTCACAACTCAGCTGTCCTAATTTTCCACAGCTTTGCACAGTTTGGAAGGCACAATGTGTGGAAGTGGGAGGAAAATGCTATCAAAAGTAGAGCACCGACATTTTTTAACCTACATTTTTTTGCATCTGCTTGTCTTGATGTAAATGACTTCGTAAGTTGCAAAGTAACTGGGATGCAAGTGTTGAGTTTCAGTCTTGCTAATCGGGTTGTGAGTTATTCCATTCAGAAACACTGTGTGAAATGGGCACAAGTATCTTCTGCTTTAGGTTTTGCTCACATTCTCCTTGCTGATCACACCTTCACTTTGTACTTTAAGACTATTTTAAATAACCACTGTGCTTTTATAACTATAGCTATTTGGGCTGTGATATGGGTTTTGGGGTTTTCTGTTGAATGTGCCAGTACAACTTTACCCTCAGCTATGCTGGTGTGGAAATGCATTAAACCAGTGAAGGTTATTTAAGTTTCTAGATAAGTAGGTGGCATTCATAGAAGCAGCTGATGACTTTAGTTACCTTGGGAGACTGTAATTGTTCTGGTAGCATTGGCAGAAACTGACTCACTGGCTGCAAGCTTCTGACTCTTGCTTCAGTCACAGATACATCTGCAGATATTTGCTGTTTAATAGCTGTGCCAAATTTATGGTGATGGTCCGTGGCCACCCTGGAGTTTGAGTGTGCTCCTGCCTTCCCCCACCCTGCCTACTGCCTCCAGTTGCTGGGTGAGGGTATCCTACCAAGGGTGCAGAAGGGGAATGGATGGACAGTAATTGCCTTGCCTGAGTTTCTGCTTTTGCCTGTGACACCTGGGGTGCTCACGGGAATCGTGGTTGGTGGGAAGCCAGAGCCGAGAGGAAGGACACAGGGTGGAGCTGTGAAGGGCGTGAGGAAGGGGAAGGGGTGAGAAGCTGGGCAGGGGAAGAAGGGAGGGTGGTGGGCTGGCTGTGAGGGGTGCTGGAGGGTAGCCCAGGCATGGCAGGAGCGCCACAGGTGAGCGCAGGGGCACCGTGTCGTGGGCTGGGCTTAGCCGATGTTGTTAGTTGTGGCTTCTGTTCTCCACAAAGCAAGGATGGAGGGATTTTCGGCTCCTCTGCTACCGAGCGAGCACTGGTGAGGCCTTTTATTAGGGCTGACGTGCCATATACAGTGTCACCACGAGAGGGGAACCTACGACCGGATTGGGACGCTTCTGGTCCTGGCTGAGGTAAGAAACTCCTTTGATGCCAAAATAATTACACCTTTACTTCAGCTGTGAACTTGGCCAACAGAACGTATATATAAAGAGCCGTCCCTATAGGAAAAATTGTTTCAAGAAAAGACTTTAAAAGCTTCGGTTTTTGTCAAAATGTAAATGACCAAAAAGTTAACCTTAGAAAGGAATGCATACATGTGAATTATTACCTTCTATTGTAACTTATAAAATATACAGATTTAAGGCATATAATTAAAATTTCTATGAGTAGTTCTGAACAGTTCTCATTATACTTATACCAGCATATAATTGTGTTCTGTACTTATTGTAAGAATAGTATATATTTCAAAATCTCTTTGATTTAGTAAAATCAAATCTGAAATACTTGTGAGAGTAATCAAAACCAACAAGTAAAATAAATGCACAGACCTCATTTCCTTTGCTTCCAGCACTTGTTTTCATTTCTTTGGGTTGCTGTATAAAACAAAACAATATTTATGCATCAGAGAAATTATAGAGAAGTACCTATGAAGAAAATAATCTGTAACCGGGATGCTCTTAGTATAATAAGGTTTTGTTTGCAACATACAAATACGCTGTAATGAAGGTTCTGACACTACGCCTTGAAAATTCTGTTCAGTGGGGACTATTTTGGTATTTTTCAAGGTCCTTTAAAGAAACTAAGTTAACGTAACAAAGCATTAATTAAAGTGTTTGTGAAGTGTGGAACACAAAAAAGCACTAAAGACGACAGATCTCAATCTCCTTTTGCAAAACTAGACTGATGCACTGCATTTGTGGCTAAGCCCCAGAAATACCACCATAGGTGAGGCAGTCTGGTCAGAAAGTAGAGAAGTTACAAAACCAGTACGATAGTCTCTCAAAAGCTACTTATCACAGCCATTAATTTTCACTAAAGCAATCAAGTCTGTTTCCCTTAGATTGTGGTGATGTGGTTTGGGGTTTTTGTTTGTTTGTTTCTGTGTTGGGTTTTTGGTCTAGGTTTGTTTGGGGGTTTTTTTGTCCTTTTTTTTGTTAATTTATTGGGTTTGGTTTGGTTTTGGTGTTTTAGACTGGGGTTTTTTTTAACCAGTTTCTCAGAAGCTGTGCAATTCAGCATGATTAATCTTTCCCTTCTCTGGTATTAACTAGGATTTGCTTTGTAGTTTCTGTGAAAATATATTATTTTATTGAATGGATAAAGTATGGAGTGGCATGAAGAGGTTCTAGGAGTAAACTTTCTGTATAAACAGAAAGAAAATGAATGTAGCCTTGACAGTAATACAGTTCTCCCTCCATAGTTTCCAAATTATTTCTTTACCTGAAGTACACACCAGTAAAAGAGCAGTCAAACTTACCAAATGTCGAAATTCTACAGACAAGCTTCCATTGGCAGATTCATCCATGTTCATTGCTTTCACGTGTGTTCCACACAGGACAAACCTGCGGTTACTGTGGAGGACATTACACTTAGCTACTAAATACTGCCATACTGGAAAAACTGAAGAAATATGATATTTTATTGTCTTACCTTACAGTTGAAACATTCCTAAAATAGAAGAGGGACAAGGGAGAGGAAACAGATTGTGAATCAGTAAATGTGTAAGCCATAAGTTATACTGAGAAACATATCTCGATATGGTAGATATTTGCCTTGTCCGAATTAGTTTATATTGCCAATACAACTTCAATTGTTAAACTGAAGAACTGATACTCCTATTATCCAGTTAGACTTTTGCATCTGGCCATATATAAGTAGCATATTTTATCTTGTCATTTATTGTTGGACAGTATACAGCTTTTGAGAGAAACAATCCTGGCTTCTCTCTTGCTCCTTCCTCACTGGGATTGTTTTCCTTCTTTTTTGTGGGCTAACATCTGTCTCCATGAAGTCAAAGGGTTTTCTAGGGGCTTGCAGAAGCACAAGAGAGAGAAGGGGGTAGTTGGTGCCTGGGCTGGGGATGGTGTGTGGTGAGGCCTTGGGGATTAGTGGAATTTCAAAGCTAACTGTCCCATAAATGAAATGCAGTCTGATTTAAAGTTTTTGTGTGATTGTGCTATATCAGACTGAGGAATTTTATCTAAGCCCTGAGACAAATCTTAAATGGACTTCTTGCCTCTGATTTGAAAATATTAATTAGATTTGGCAGGTTTTTTTTTTTTAAATCATCCATATATTAAAAAAAAAAGAAAAAAAGAAAAAAGTTTTACTCTGATCTTTTAACTGTGGGATGATTTTTGGTTTTGTTTTATTTTGGGTTATTTTGTTTGTTTGTTTTTGTTTTCTTTTCCTTTTTGGAGCAACTTTTAAATCAGATAGGGTAACCATTGAAAAAAAACAACTGTTGTCTCTGTAGGGAGAGAGAGAGAATATATTCACTTTCAAGTTTCTTACTTGTCAATAGTTGCTTTCACTCTGATCTGGTAGTTCAGCTCTGGCAATTTAATTAGCAACCTTCAAAAGAGAAAATGCGAAATTGAATATTAAGGGAATAAATTTCTCACCAGAAAACATTAGAGACTGGTAACTCCAGACACTGAAGAAGTAATAATTAAGAGATGGATTTGTACATTGTCTGGCTGCACCCCAGATGTATGTGTACTTTCCTTCTTGCACCCCTTTCACCCTCCCCGATCTCCACACACTCATTCTGCTGTGAGGTGAGAATGAGATGAGTGTTCCTCTCCAGTCTTTGCTTTCACAAAGGCAAGGAGCTAGGGGGAGAGAAATAACTTGTTGTTGATTCATCAGAGACGCCCAAAATGCACAAATTTCTCTTTCCTCTGTGCAGAAGTGGCTCAGAGTGTTCTGATGCCAGCTTGTATGATATGGATCATTATTTACTTAGTTTGTAAAGTCATTTAAACAAGAAGTCAGTACGCACAGAACCCCAAAGGTGCTGACTTTTGGCCACAATCTTCCTTTCTTCCTCACGATGTTTTACTCTTTATTGCACTTATTCTGCGTGACAAATTCTGTGGACTTTACATCCCCGTTCCAGAGAACCTCCCCGGGGGTTAAAAGGATCCCTAACACAAGTTGATCTGCTTTGCTTTCTAGATTCTCCAAGGATAAAATACCGCACACAAATGAAGGAGTTTATATCAGGTTTCCTTCCCTTACCTTAATTTAACAGTGAACTGTATTAACGTTTTAAGAACCATTGGCCTCTGGGGATGTGTTGGCATGCAGGGCTGCCTTTCAACCACGAATGAACTGTGTGAAAAGAAGTGAAACAGATATTTAGGAATATTTATAAACAAATAGCATTTCAATGGGTGGGAAAAGGGGGCTGGAATCTTTAAAAGAGTTGTTTTTCTGCAGATGCTGAAGGGGGAGCTGTGTATTCCAGCTCTGAGTTCTCTAAAAGATCCAGCTGTCTAACTTACAGTGGAATTGTTCCCACAAGAAACAGATATTTGGAACGCATTGAAAATCAAACCAAATTCTATAATCCTAAAATACAAGGCTGGTAGAAGTCTTGGTCTTCCAGACTTTTATCAGAACCATAAATTAAAGTATGAAAATATACTGAGCATGGCTCCAGTGAAATTAAACAATCATTTAATCTTTTTTTTTAAAAACCAAGGGAGCATGTTTTGCTTTCAGATACTCACTTGTGGTAGACCTCTGGTATAGCCAGTACAAAAGTCAAGGGAAATTATAATATTTTATCTCTTCATAGAATGGTGAATTGGGAGGGGAGTAGGAAGTGTATCTTGGTGGGCAAGAAGAAAGACAAGGAACACTTACTTTAAAAATAAAGCAAAACAACAAACACAACCCCCCACAACTTTTCTTGGCCGAATGTACATAACTCCTACTAAAAGAACTGGATTTCTGGCATTCACTTACAGCCAGAACTTGATCACCAGCCCTTGACTGCTACCCACAAGAAGCTGCTTGGCACCTTCTCTTTCTAGGAGTTGTGATGGCAGCTGTACATACTTCTTATATTAGGAACTTGGTCTTTAAGATCCTCAGACACTCAGACTTTTTTCACTCTTTTTTTTTTAAGTAAAGTTCTGTGCATTGACAATGGCTTACGTACTTCCGAAAGAGATTGTAGAGCAGAAGGTTGACTTTTTCCAGCAGCTGAGGTCTTTGCACGGGAATAGGGTCCCCATCATACGTCAGTCTGGTCAACAGCTCATCCAGTTTTTCTAGTTGCCTTCTAACTTGGAAGAGACTCTCTGCCAACAGCGTAAAACTGCAGCAAGACAAAGAATTGATTTGCAGTCTTTCGTGTAAACCATTTCTTAGAACATAAGAACTAGAGAAGTTCTTGTTGTGGGAAGTCAGAATCAGTATTGCTTGGTGCTTTCAGGTTTACCCAAACTCTTTTGTTTACAGGAGTATATTAATACATCTGGCAAATTACCTACTTTATTTTCAATATTGGAAAAAAACCCCAAACCTTTCAGTTAAAAAAAAAAAATCCTTTTTTTCTTCAAACCCTAAAAAGTTTTTCTTTCCTTTTTGTTCTCAATTTTCCTTCATTTTTTTCTATAAGAGAGGTCTGATGGGAGAGAAATCACCAGGATACTGACATTCTGTGTCTGCCTTATCCTTCAAATATAATGCTATTTCCTTTTTATTTGCAATTACTTTAGGGCTGCCACCACACAGACTACTGCCACTGAATTCCTGCATAGTTTGAAGTCTGGGGGGATGATGTACGTAGTGAGTCAAAGATAAAGTTTGAACCCAGCTTCTGCCTAGGCAAAACTCCCACTGCCCTCAATGATAAACCCAGTCAGCACCATTCTTACTCAAGCAAAACTCCCGAGAGAGTACCTATCATATATCTGGAACAAGTGGCAAACCCAAAGATGAGAGGCTGGCTGCCACAAGTCAGGCTCAGCAGTTCACTGTAATGTTGTTAATTCTGAGTAGCAAATACTGTCCACCAAATCAAACTGTACACTTAGTTATTTACTTGTTGTTTAGCTGCTAATAAATTTGCTGCTGTTGCAGCTGCTCTGAAGGGCTGATGATTTCGAGTGCAGCAGACTTCCTGTGGTTTTCAGTGGAAACACAAGCTCAAGGCAAGTTTACCAGTTCTGGAGCTGATCGAGCCCCCCATGGAGAGGACCCCCAATGCAGGCAATCTGCTGCCGCCTCTTCCAGTCCAGCAGCTCTTCAGTCAGCATGTTGCTCATAAGCATATCGATTTCATGAATCACACGCCCTATTTTACTGAGTACTTCCTGTAAGATAGGAAAGGTGTCACAAACTGGCCACACACAGCAGCCACAAATTTCAGAAATTATCATAAAGTGCTGATTACATTTTTTCAATTATTTTGAAAGTAACCATGTTTAGTTTGTGCTGCTCCGGTGACAAGATTCATCACCCACTGTAGCTGGAATTAATCCTGAATCTCTATGAACCCTTCTTCAGTAAAACTTCTATTTTGGAGGGGTGGGAGGGAAGATTTTTGCATTCTTTGTGGGCACAACACCTCCAAGATGTTAACACTTGCAAGCGCTGTCAAGTTCAAAAAGTTCTTCTTTTGTTTTACATCATATACAGTGCATTAGTTTTGTGTGCTTGTTTTAACCATAAAAAAGCACCACAGACTTAAAGAAATTGCTTCATTTCTAGGGTGTGCAGAGCCATATCCTTGATTGAACTGTTATTTGATTACCAGTTTCTTAACTGCTAGTCAAAATCAGCCACACTCACCCAAACGTTTTCTGGGTTTTTAACTCCTGTGTAATTTGTCTGTTCTTCTGAGATGAGAATTGAAAAAGACGCACATACCCATCTGAGTATTGGTGTGGGAATAAGGGGAGAAAGCAGATGAACCGCAAATGACAAAACATTGTCACTAACCTTTCTCTTGTAGTCTAAAGTATTGAGCATCGCCTGCAACACCAACATTTCCTGTTTAATGAGGGCGCTGTTTTTGTCATTCTGCTCTGCAGAAAAAAATCAGTATAAATACGTGCGTGGGTGCATGTGCATGTTTATAAGGGGAGGAGAGGAAAAAACCACGACCAGGCTGCAGCACGAACCAGTGAAAAAATAAACTGCGGACAGCAGTAGATTATGTAACAGCATATTTCATTTGAAAGGACTAACTTTAGAACAAGTTTAACATAAGGTTCTACGGCTCCAGTCTTTACACATGTATGTGGAACACGAAAAGGCCCAAAAAACATGGATGAGACCTAGAAATCTCTATATTTCTCATTCCTGTGCACACTCATGTTTATTATGTCCACCTGGCTTGGATCAGTGATTGATGTGTACACACAGATATGCTTGTGGTGTCAGCAGTCAGGCTAAAGCACGTTGGTCTCGGTGTGAATTACAATGTCCAGCTGAGAGAATGGAGGTTAGGCATTTGAAATAAAGTGTTCAGCACCATAGGGATTTCAGCAGCCAGGAGTACTGATCGCTGGATAATTCCCCCTCTCTCTAACTTGTGTCCTTCTCTGGATCATGCACTATTTTTAAGCTTCCCCAAGCTTACCCCATGCTCTTTCCCACCCTCACCTTTCCCCACCTTTTACTCTTCTTGCATCTTTCAAGCTACATTCAAAAGAGAAATGGGTGCCAGCTGTGTCTCTGCTAGGCTCTGGATTGGTGTCTTCCTTCTTTTTCAGCAGAGGCAGACAAGTAGCTGACGGGGAGCTCAGCCACAGTGATTGCTCACACACACTGCAGGCTGGCTGTGCTGGTGTAGAGCAGTTGTGACATGGTGAAATTTGTAGCCCTGAAAGTCATTTTTGTAAGCAGATTTGATTTTGCAAGTGGGGCAGGCTTCAGTCACCGGTGTGATCAAAAATTACAATTGGCCTGATGACTAACAACTCATTAACCTGTGGCAACTTGAACTCCTCTAGTTGTTGGGCCATATCCAGACTTAAACATAGAATTGACATGTTTAAGGACTTGGACATTTCAAGCCCAGTATATTTGATATTAAAAGGAAGATGATATTAAAATATCTGAGCAGAGACAAGCAGACCCCTGTTTCTTTTCTGAAAGAGATCATGCAAGGGCTGTCACCATGTGCAGATCTCAGCCATGGTAGGCTGGTCCAACATGCAGTCAGAGTGCTTACCAGCTGTCTATCCCCACTGTGGTCAAAAGAGAACAGAAAGCAAAGTTAGAGGCTAAAAAGATCAGTTTTGCATAACTCTACTTTGGGAAATAGGAGGCTTTTCCATGTTCTCTCAAGGAAGGGCCATGTTGTAGATGAGGATATTGAAAAATAGATTCTTTAAGTGAAGAAATTTATTACTTTTCATGCCCTTATGCAACTTATCTGTAGAAAATAACTGTACTTGTTTGACAAGGTCCTTTTTACCTTCTTAAGCCCAAAAGAGTCTTAATGTTCCAGGATTATAACTTTATGCAAACTAAAAATCCATTTTTATGTTTACATATACTATTTGGGTAACACACAAAAACACCTGATGTTGGAGTCTAGCTGCAGAATCAGACATTTCCCAGAGGATCTAAAGAT
Source organism: Campylorhamphus procurvoides (assembly GCA_013396655.1). Lineage (NCBI taxonomy): Eukaryota > Metazoa > Chordata > Aves > Passeriformes > Dendrocolaptidae > Campylorhamphus > Campylorhamphus procurvoides. The sequence goes on along the minus strand of WBMV01001691.1, from coordinate 1,816,830 downwards.
GATTGTAAAGACTCTTACCTAAGCTTTGTATTGTTTTATACCTGAAGTCAAATTCCTCTTGCAAGTCTTCCAAGTATTTCACATCTTGGTCTGTCATCTTTCCCAGGGAAAAGAAATGAACAAATGTATAATGTAGTATTTTTACTTTCCTACCGTTTGAAAATCCATGAACAGTTCTGGGAACTCTGGTGTAAACTTTAAAAAAGATAATCAAATTATAAATTCACATTTATAACTACAGATTTATTCTACTTGTTTAGAAAGTTATATATTAACCTGTCTTCTGCAGTCAGCAGTAGTTGACACAGCTTTACCCCTTATTGTTTACTAGTCCAGTGTCATACTGGAAAGTAGGAATGGTTACATTTAGCCTGAGATTAACTGAAATTATTATACCAATAATGTTACTTTCATCTTGAAATTTTAAAGCAGGGCAAATAGATAATTTTGAATTGACTTAAATGGAATTTGGAAAAGTATATGCAAAGCCAAAAAAGGGGGTGTCAGAGACAGGAGCAGAGCTCACAGAATTTATTTACACAGTTATTTAACAATTTGGGTAAAGAAACTAAATGTTTTTGCTGCTTTGACATTTTGCAAAGGTTCCTTTTAGAGGGTGTTTTCTAGTAACAAATCAATAATAACTCAGAAAAGCACATCAAAAGAAGGAAAATAAAAACGAGAAAATCATCTTTTACTTTGAAGTTCTATTTCTGTGCTGTTTATACGAAGTCTTGATTTTGCCAACAACTTGTAAGCAGTCTTTTTTGGTTCCCTGAGATGTGCATGTTAAGTGTCTATGAAAATTACAAAATCTTGTTTGCTAAATTAGGTGTTGCTAAATACACACAATTAGCCATTTTGGGTGACTCTTTATTTTGGAGACTAAAGTTTTAAATTATATGGGTAAAGTATGAAATTACATGTACAAGGAGCTGGCTAATTTCTGTGTTCAACTTAATTGCATATTAAAACCCCCCTGGTATCTAGAAAACATTCTCATTTTCACTGGTCTTTCAGGGGTGGCTGTGCTTCCCCACACAGGCAGAAGGAGAAGCACGATAGGCTGCTGCTTTGGCTCCTTCCTCTCTGCAACTCTTGTCTTACAACTTCATACAGAGATAAAGATCGAGTATTACATTCTTCTAAAACTTGCTTTATCCTTTTAGGGGTTTGATGACCCCGACTTCCCCATGAAATGAGACACTGATGAGAGAATGCTACTAGGGCCTCTTTACAGCATACTGCAAGTGTTGCTCTTGAGTGACATATGGACAGGCATTTTGAATATAATTTCTACAGTGAGACTGCTGCAAAGCTGCGAGTGGGGCTGGGGTAGCAAAAGCCATAGGTAATAAGAGCCCTTATCCTGCCTTGGTCTGGGCAGACAGGTGTTTTCTGAATGAGCTTTCAAGGTCCCTGTGGACATAGCTGCAGGTTTGACTCAGCCCAGCTCTGCCCTGCAATGGTATGAGAAACTTCTGGAGAATGGTTACCACCAGCTCCCAACATTCTCCCCTCCTGTCTCCAGACCATGTAGTTATGTCATGTAGCCTTGGGCTTTGTAAAGGTCTCAGTACATGACTTGAAGGTCATGAAGGTTAGGTACTGCTGACCCAGCTAAAGGAGGTGAAGCTGCAGAAATACCTTTACTGAACCTCACATCATCTTCGAGACAGTGGGTGTGTTCTTAGACACTCAATGGTCTGCCTGCAACTCACATAGCAATGAATATGATATCTTAAAAATAGGTAGCTCTCATGCTGAAGCCAGAGCAGCTTTAACACCTGAGGATCCAGGTATGTCCTGGGTAGTTAGTCTGGGCAGATGTCCTTGAAATAATGGAAGATGGTCAGTGCATCTTGTTAGCAGAAGTCTTTGTGCTACCCAGCTTAAAAATAGTTCAGGTATGTCTGTATGAAAATCGTGTCTGCAGAGACAGCAAACAGGACTAAAAAAGCTACCTGGGCACTGTTCTTGATGGCTGACACTTTGTGTTCTACATTTCTTTGACGTTCTGAAACCACAGAGTTCTGTAGAGATTTTTCCAGTGGCCCCTGCAACACATTGAACAGGTAATTGGCGGATGAGCAATAATACATACTGATAGTAACTGCATTGCAAGCTCCTGCATAGAGAAGGAATTCAGAAGCTGGTGTTCAACCAGCTGGACACTGGTGTGAACACACAGAACTGTTCAGTTCCACAGATTTGAAAAATAGGAAGCTTTAACTTTGAAATCCAAAAGGTGAAAGGGTGTGGTTACACTGAAGACATTAAACATATAGTAAACTAAAGAAACTGAAACACAGATTCTTAGATTTCTAAAAAAGACCCACAGCACACAACTGATATAGTAATATATATTACATCCACAGATAATTAAAAAGAACACAGTTAACTTAAAAATTCTCCCTGGGTTTTAAACATGCAACAATTTTCAAAAAGTGAGTTTTAAATGTAATTTTAAAGTTGTGTTTTTCTTTTCCTTCAAACAACATAAAAATCATCAATGCCTTTGCAACATATTAGATGGAATGTCTTTTGCATTCTGTAATTAATATGAATTAATGCATTGCATAATTTGAAATACACACATCTGTTTTGCAAAGAATAATCTCTTTAAAACCTTTTCCACATATTAAAGTCCTTGAAGATTAGCTATGACATAGAAGTCCTTTCTAGCAATGTTTGCAGTGGTAGAGCCACTAATGAAGTTCAAACATGAGTTTAAAGGGCAACATTTGGCAACCCCTAGTGCACACAAATCACTCCAGTGGAATGAGAAGGCAGGGTTTGGTCTAAAAGCATGTCAGCAGATTAACATGGAGCAGATAAATGAAATGCAATTCATTACCTGTACAGGCATGCTAGCTGCAGCCAATATTCTTCTCTCTTCTCTTAAGCAGTTTGAGATGATCACTGCTATATGCATGGGATTACCATGATATTTGCCCTGCAAGCACAAGTAAATACAGCTTTAAAAAAATCAGAATTGTCCCTGTGAAAATCACAAGCTGTGTACTTTAGTGTCTGCGAGGTACAGCCTGATAAGGGTAGAAAAGACTCCCCTACTGTTTTTCACCTTTAATAGTGCTGGTTCAGCCTTGCAGTGCAGCATCAGTCAGTGCCATCATCATAAAATATTCTTAACAATGTTCTACAGAGATTATAAAGATATAATTCTGAGATGTATATCATTGGAAGATCAAATTGCTCCAGTGCTAACACAGCTGTTTTGAAAGGGCTTTCCTGTCAGCCTTTCTGTGTATGATTTTATCACATCTTCGATTTTCAATAGGATGTTGCTGTTTGCATGTAGCACTTCTGCCAACAAAAGTTTGTAAGCATATCAATATGGTAATGATGCAAGCAGAAAAGCTTCCTCAGCATAAAGTAGAAAGCTTAAATTTTAATGTCTATGAACAATTTTTCTCTTTCAAAAAATAACGTTCCAAAGGTGAAGGAATAAGCAACTCTTGTCCCAAGTCAAAGAATGAAAAAATGTCTATATTTTTTACGCCACCAAAAATAAGGTGCAGAATTACTAATGTGTAAATGAGAACTGGGCACAATTTGAACTAATACTGGTTTATGCTGTATTTATCAAATTGGAATGATTGAGGACTCTCAAGCAGCTTCTTTCATCATGATGTGTTCAGTCATCACTATCTGTCATCACAGATATCACTCTGTAATCACTGTCTCAGTATCCTTCATGCCTTTCATTCAGTATCATTAATTCAGATTCCCCTCCTGCAGTGTTCATACAGTTTTTGGCCATTCATTAGAATTAGTTCAGTTCATTTCTTTTCCTGTGCAGTTTCTAGAACTGGATTCTAGAACTTCTGTTTCCCCTTCTTTATGATTTATACTTTTGTGCTACTGAGAACTTCTTTTATTCTAGCTTTCTCTGAATGTGGCACAATAAGTTTATACATACTTAAAAAGGTGTATCTTCCTTTGATATCTCATGCCAGTTTGTTGTATTAGAAACAAAGGTGTGAATGCATCTGATAGAAATGTGAACACACTGCTTCTGCACGCCAACTACTACCATGGCAACAAAAGTATACTTCTAAAGCTTTTTACTAAACATTTCCTTGTGTTTTTTCATGAAATCTATGTAAACTGAAAGGCTTTTTCATAATATGTTTTGACTTCAATTATAAGGTAAAGAAATACTGTATTAAAAATAGGAATTTTGATGATGGAGACTTGGTTTGAGCTGCTTGGTATTAAATACTGTGTGTTGTTATAACTGTGGCTGCAGGTAGCACAGAATATTCTGAGTTGGAAGGTATTCACAAGGATCCTCATCAAATCCAGCTCTTCAGTGAATGGCCCCTCCAGGGACTGAACCCACAACCTTGGCATTACTAGTACCAGGCTCTAACCAACTGAGCTAATTTCAGCATTAATATAGACCAGGGTGGAAGATATAGGGCTCTTAAAACTAAATAACTGGGGTACAAAATATTCCCTTCTAAGAAAGCCTTAGCCATGGCACTGTTAGCAAGAAAACTAAACTTTCTAATGTTTTTCTAGGGTTTCTGAAGTCTTTTCAGGACAGATAAAGTACATGCCCACAGTGCAGCTAGTGCATACCCAAAGTAGTCCCACTGCCGTGCCTCCCTTGATCTCTTTAAAAGCATTTCACGATGGTGCTTTACTCCAGCAATCATCTCTATCAATTACACTGAGGAACAGGATTTATGGACTTGACTGTTTTCTGAGAACTTGTCTGGAAATAAGCCGTGGTGAGTCATACCATCCCAGGACACACCATGCCTCAGATGAAACACTAAGCACTCCCTTCCTGCCTGCTCCTGCCTGGGCAGCAAGGGGGAATTAAGATTGAGGGTACACTGCTGATTTCCACATCAAATAACAGTGCCAAAGATCTGTCATTACTCCTGTCTCCCTGACAGCTTCTTGGCTATAAGGGTAGTAACTGTGTTCTCGCTGCATGATTCCTTCAGCAGTTCAGGTCCACTAATATATTCATAGTCCCCTTTATTGAGCACATTCCCAATTTGTGAAATGTCAGGATGTAACTTTGGAAAGGGAATACAGAAACACGAGAAATGGCTGTGATCTTCCTGCAAACAATTGAATGGGGTGTCACGTGGAATTAAGGTCAAGGTATGGTCCAACAGCAAAGGCCAGAGCAAATTAACTGCTGCAAGGAGTGCTTGTGCTCCTGGCTGTGCAGTGCCAGCCCAGTGCCCGTCTGATTCCTGAGGGAGACAATCCATGTTGCTAACTGGGAAGGAAACAACTCATGTTTTTTTGCTGAATGGGTTGTCTGCTCCCCAGTGGGCTGAAATTGCTCAGCAAAGAGAGAGTTTATGGTTAAGGACTAGCACATGTGAAGTGAGGAGAGGATGGCTGGGACAGAGAACAGTCCTGCCTGGTTTCAGATGCAGTCAGTAGCATGGCTAAGCCTGTCTCATCCATCTGTACCTTCCTTAGAAGGAAACACAGTCCTGTTATTAATAAAGCTTGGGATGAAAGCTGTGGGGAGAAATCTGTGACTGGTGTAAGTCTGCTAATGGGCATATTAATTACTCAGTTAAGGTCTGTTAATTTCTCCTTGTAGCTGTTATTTATTTTTTCCTTTTTTTCTGGTAGAACAGGGTTCTACCTTTCCCACAGATGGCCAGACAATGAGGACCATGCCACAAGTTGGTATCTGAAGCTACAATGCTTGAGGAGTGTGTAGTCCCAGCTCAGCATTGCCAGAGAGAATAGAAGCACTGCAAGGGTTTGAAGAAGTGAATTAAAAGCTATTTAGCAATATTGAGAAGAAATAAATATCCTCTCTCCTGAACCTGGAAAATTGCATTTATGTAGAAGAGGCACTTAAAAAAATATTCTGACAGTGGGATGTGCTAAAATCCCCCACAAACTATGCCAGTTATTGGGGACTTTCCTATGCATTTCTAGATACCATTCATATGCAAAACTTTCAAAAACTCTTCCTCTTTCTCTTTTTCTTTGTTTCATTAAGAGAAAACCATCTGAATCAAGGGATGAAATGGAAATTCACTTTTTTAAACACTTCTTGCTTCACTAACTTGTAAAACTCTAGTAATATATTGTGCCTGTAATGATTCCTGTACTTTTGCCTGTCTGTTGCTTCTTCAACTTGATTCAGTTTGAGTAGACACCAAGAAGGTCAACAGGGAGCTGTGACCTCTCCTCCTGGAGCAGCAGCTCCTCAGGCAAAGCTGGAATAGTGGTGGATCTGCAGTAGAAATGCTTTTGACCAAAGGCTGGGAACAGCCTTGCCTCCCTGAAGGAGAGATGCTCTGAACTCTGGGCATCCCCTGCTGTGGGTCCCAGAACAGCTCTATTTGTACAATATAGGCTGTATCAAAAAGCCCCTTTGCAGTAAGCGAACAGATGGAAGGCAACTCAACAGTAATAAAATTATAAATAATAAATAAACTGCAACATAAAATATCTAAATAATTGTAACTAATTAAATAACAATAGCTACTAAAAGTCACACTAACCAGTGTGTTTGACTCTGCCAAATAACACTTAAATTTTTCTGCCTGTGTTTTATATTTCTCAGCAGTAATTATTTGGAATGGGCCACTTGGTATTCCCTTATTATCCTTCTACTGCCAGCTCTTGCTGTTCTGCACTTCCATTTTGTCTTTGTTTAGGGCAGAATTTGCTCAAGATGACCTTGATTTCTAAATGTCTAATAGAAAACTCTGTTTTATCATCAGAAGAGCACTTGGAAAATTAAGGAATTTTAACCACAAAAAGCTTCAGATGGGGAAATCCTAACTTAGTGTGACATGAACATTAGCAGCCAGAAGAGGAAGAGTGTGGTTTCTGTAGTTATGCAAAATTGTATTATTGAGCTTAAATATTTATAGAGAAAATTGTCTTTTGATAAATTCCAACAAAGAGAAATTGAGGATTCACTTTTCATATGAAGTTTCAAATACAAATATCTGCTAATATTACTGTAATTCTGTTGTTCTTAGATTTCTTTCTCTTTTCTTCTGTTCTGATGAAGTCTTTCATATCATGAGTTACAAGGAACAACAAATGATCTTATTTAGACTGGCTTCTTCCCAATAACCACCAGCATGATGCCGAATTTAAATAAACAGGGGAAATTAAACTTTCGTTCTGAACAGGTGAAAATTTTCTGTGAATGCTGATGACATTTCCTTGGAGAAAACCTTCCTATCACCACCCGGCATGCACTCTTTCTGCTCCAGAGACATCTGTTGTGATAATATCTTACTAGATCATGGGGAAAAACAAAGACATTTCTGCAAAAACAATTTACATGTTATAGCATGTACAGTTTGAATGCTTTAGCCAAGTTTTAAACCAGCTTGAACTATTTGGGGTATGTTAAGATGCAGGAAACACTGGCTGGGGAAATGCAAGATTTGATTCTGCAAGATATGTTGGATATGCAGTACTTGCACAACTGATTCTCTTTACAGTGATTAAAGTAGAGGATTAGGTATTAGGGACTGTTGGTCTCTACTTGTAGAAGGATGTGCTGTGCAATCTTTAGAAATTCAGTCAGGGGTTTACCTGGTTATCTCTGGTTTTCAAGGTGACATTAAAAAGGACTTGAGTAGGTTTTCTACTCTGCCTTCTGAAAAGGCACTTGTTTTTTCTCTTCTTTCACACACTCTCTCTCTCTCTCTTTCTTTTTTTAATTTTAAACTATCAAAAACACCAGCTGAATTTTTTTTCTCATTTCTGCTAGATGAATGCTTTCAGATCCTTTTAATTTTATACAATAGGAACTTCACTTGGAGGCCTGAAACTATCAGCTTACTATGATTATTGGTGTATTTGTTCACATTGAATGAATATTTAAAGAAGTTGATGGAAGGGAGGTGGGACATGGAGAGATAGGAAGCAGGATTATGAAGTCAAGCAGAAATATGTTTCCTACCCTATTGCTCACTTGTGATATGCTTATTTTACAAAGTCTGATACTCAGTATCTTTCCAGATAAGCAAATATCTGAACTTTCATAAAATCAAAAAACAGGAAGAAAACCCCCCCTTTTGTCTGTAATTTTATTTTGGAAAGAATAAAAGAATTGGTTTAGTTTTGTATCTCAAAGAAATGTGTGGGTGGGAAAGCATAACTGTACATACTTATTTCCCATTTTCACCTTCAAATATGAGAAACATGTTGCCTTGTTTTGTTTTCTACCTCTGTTTATGCATCCAGGCAGAAAGTCTAATGAAGACAGCAGCAGAACACAAAGGAAGAGTCAGACCCTGTATTACCCTGATAAAGATGAAGTGCTTGGGAGTTTTTTGAAAGCCTGCATTTAAACAGGCAGTATTCTTGCGCAAAAATCATCTTCTACTAGAAGGATGGCTCTGTTTTATCTAGGTCTTTCAGAGGAAGTACCTGTGACACTATCTATTTAGACTGCTCTTTTTATCTTTTATTTTTAGATTTCCCCTTCCCCCTCTCAAAATATATGAGAGAACTTAAAGGCAGCCTCATTGTTTAAGAAAACTCCTATGATGTGTAAGAAGTCCTAACACATAGGTCTGTAGTCTCATACCTTTGCTTTTCTCACAGTGTATGATGCATAACTTCCAAAAGATCATATTTTTCCAGGGCATATGCAACCAAATTGCAATAGGCAAAGCTGTCTGAAAAAGCACAGTGAATGAGCTGTGAAGGAACAGGTCATTTTGTCCACCTCTCCCATTCCACTGCTGAGTCCCTCCCAGCAGCCACTAAAACCAGTCAAGGAAGAGTCTGTGGAAACAGCAGATTTCTAAGCAGGTAGGGTGAGATACGGCTACAGAAAATACTTGTCTGTAGAACTCAGCATCAGATAGTAGAGCTGTGCACCCAGGGAGGGATAAATAAGGTAGTGATGCTTCTTATTTAAATGAGATTTATTTGAGAATAAATAACTTCTTATTTTTAAATGAGATTTGAAAATAAATAAAAATACATTGTTCTCAATGAAAAAGGGTAAAACAGCAGAGGACAGACAGGACTGGTCCCCACCTCCCCCTCCTCCTCTGGACTCAAAGACCTGAGTATTATTAACTAATCTCTCAGGCAGATGTTCAGCTGCAACTGGGCTCTTAATACTTCAGAATGAACAAAGCCCACAAGAGGTTATTTAGTTTGTTTGCTTGTATTTTTACCACTGTCTGTAAGTTAACTCTTATTTGTTCTACAAAAGCAAACAAACATTTTTAAACAGTTAGAGTTGTGTTCCTCAAATAATAGCTAAAACTCCAAAAATGTTTTACTTCTAATAAGTAATGCCTTCCAGGGTTGTGTCAATCAGCTCTATAATCTCTGTTAGCTGACATGCAGTCACCAGGCTGTGATTGCTAAGAGCAGACAGCTAGCTACTTTAGCAGACAGACTTCTGTGTGGGGTTTCCCATTTGTATGCCAAAATTTTTTGTTAACAGCTTTAATGTTTGAACTGGAAAACTCACTAGGGGCAATCTAACACAATCTGAATTGCGTTAGACAGCAGGACACACTGGTTCAAAACACATGTCCTACTTTAACATGTCGAGTTGTTGATCTGGCAGGCTGTGAGTGCTAAATACATGTAAATAACGTTTTGAAATGGATCTTCTGTGGTTTATTAGGAACTTTCTCTGTTTTGTTCCATTCTTACGCTTTTCTAAGGTTTAACAGGAAACTGCAACTTAAACATCAATGGCTGTTTCCACTCTTTGCAACTGTTTCTCAGCACAGGGCTTATTAGAAGTGTTTGTCAAGTACCAACTGGAATGTTCTGTCTCAGATTGAATGCTACTTTGTCCACTTTCTTTCAGGTACTGAAATAAATAATCTCAGGATTCCTCATGCATGTACCTTTCTGATACAGAGGCTTATGTAAACAGTCTTTTGAATTAAAAATCTTTTATATATTCATTTTAGGTCTATCTGTAGAAGTACAGTGATGTTCAGTTCCCATTACAAATGGAAACAAGCTGGGCAGTATAACCAAGAATATGACACAGAATCAGGAATGCACTACTGTGTTACTGTTTTAAGTAGTATCACATGAAGTAAAATGCTATTTGTTTGTACTGCATAGAAACAAATGAATTTCATATAGAAAGAAGTACCATAATGTTAATATATGCTGTATAAGGTGACAGAAGATACTTTCAGATGCTGTTCCAAACTTTTCCATTAAAAAATACCCTGAGCTGTATAGGCGAAAGTAATGTAACTAAAGGACTGTTTACTTAGTGTAAGTTCCAAAAGCTTGGTTTTGTGTAACTGGTTGGTGTGAATCATCAGATCTCGTGATTCTGCCTGACCTTTCCCTTTAGAAGCAGACCCCATGGTGTTAATGGTGTGTGTGCACACAGACCTGCTCATTCAGCCAGAATTCCATTGCCTTCCATCCCCTCATCTTAGACACTATCAAGGCTGATGATTGGGTGAAGTTCACCAATACTGGAGAATCTGCTGCGTGTATTAAATGAATTTCATGAATATACATAATTTACAGCAAATTGTTCCCCAGAGCGCACAATATACTAATTAACTCAAGCTTCAATAGTAAATGAGCAGAGCAGCCCTTCTTCTTACTCCTGAAATCTGTTATTTCACTTTTATGAAGGAAGATTTATGTAATCAGATTTCCCTCTGAATACCATAAACAGTGATGGGACACAGATGCATGTTGCCATTAATGAGAAAGGATTGCTTTCACAAGTTACCTTGAGACTAGAGCATAAATGAGGGCCTCAATTATGAGTAGGATGATTCCAGGGATTTCTGCTTTTCTCCTGATGTGGTTGTCATGCACCCATCACAGTGCACAGCACAGAATGTGGCTCTACAGCTCCTGAGAGCTCACCCAAACTTGTTCTTGGCCAGGCTGCATTCCATGGAGGTACTTCTTGTGTAGCAGGTGTTTCTCAAGTGCCCCAGATTTCCAGCTTGGAGTGTGAAGGGGAAGGGCATCCCTGAGATGAACATCACTGAATATTGTTAGAGACCTACAGGCAGTTGCCCACCAGCATCATTCCTAATTGGAATGGTGGGACACTGGTGCATAGTGGCCACCTCTGATTCTCAGCCTACTTGGAGCCTTCCCTGCCTTGGCTCCTCTGCTGCACAGCAGCCTGGCTGCTCTCCCCTACCCAAGGATTTCAGCATGTGAGTCAGGAATGTGGACAGTGCCTGTCTTACATGAGCATCTCTGCATTTCACTGGTTGTCTTTGTGTGCTAAATCTGCTCATGTATTGCACAGGAGCTTATATCAGGGACAGGTATGCTGTCATGTAAAAACATTCCCTCTGAAAGCTAGGATGGCCAAGGTCATGCAGACTGTTGGATCTGCAATTTGGTTCCTAGAAGTGCCAGGCAGCTCTTCTGAGCTTAACATCTGCCCTTTACTATTTGTTGTCATGGCAACAGCACAAACCATCTCCTTGTGACTAATCTGCTTTGCTTTTCTCCATCTAGGTTTTAAGAAGAAAGAACCATAGGCATAGTTTTCCCACTCTTTCTTCTGCTCCCCCTGAACATTTTGTCCCTCCTCCCTTTCCAGAATGACTGCTGGGGAGAGCAGCAGCTCTGTAGGAAGATGGACAGAGAATTTAACCTTAGAAAGTGATTGTGCTGTTCTGTCTCCTGCTGAAGAGCACAGAAACATAAGGATGCTCTGCTATAAAAATGAATCCAATTTATTGACTAGAGAAGTAATAATAATGTAAGAAGTAAGGATTTAGACCTCAAGTGCTGACCCTGATTTTAATACAATATGTGCATTTATACCAGATTAATGTCAAGAAGTGATGGTTCAATGACAGCAAGAAATAGAGAAGCAAGTTACAGATAGCTAGCAGTAACCACAGCTGCTTAACTAAGTTTCTCAGCACTATTTTCAAGTGCTTATAACTTTTACAAATTGCTTGTTTCCTGGTCAGTGTTTCTTTTTGCCTCTAAATACTTTTGAAAATATAAGCAGTCTGAGCAGAAATGCCACACTCCACCGTTATTTCTCTAACTATTTTCTCCAAGGGTGAGAGAATAGGGATGATCCCTGTGGCATAAAAGCAAAGGTGTCAGACAGACCCATCCTTCTGCTAAGGCTTCTACTCTTTGCCCTTCACAACACCCAAGATTGCCCAAAAGTTTGTATTGCAGTTATGAGGCAGGAAAATTCTCTCCTTTCACTAGTTCTATCATTATTTTCATGGAATGCCTAACATGTTTATGTAAAGATGTTTCAGGAGGAGGTCAAAGTAGAGCATTTTCTCAATTTTATGACAAAAAGGAATCCCAGGGAGATCTTTCAGGTGAGGGATGCCTGGCTGTGGTGCTGGAAGCTCCTAGACACAATTCTCTCTGGATTCAGTAGCAGCACCAGGAATCTTAATCCTAATGAGTCCTTGTCTACCCAGCAAACAGCTGCACAAACCATTTCTGAAGTGTGCATTGCTTCCTCTTGTAAGGCTGCTCTTCACTAATGCTATAGTTGTATTTCTGATTAAACATTAGTTCCTCATTTTGTGTTTTGTCAAGAACTGCAGATTAGTTTTGAATAGCTTTAGTGTGTCCTCTAATTTAATTTTTTTATTATTACTATTGTCATAGTATTTAGGAACCTTTATTATAGCTCAACATACTGTGCTGTGTACATAGTGATAGGTGCTGGTTTTCAGCATTATCTCATTTGTCAATTATTACTCAATATGGTAACACAATTTGGCTCAAAATAATGAACAAAGATTGTACTCAGATTGTGTACTGAGGTTGAACAGCTTTGTGTGTGTGCTTGCTCTACGTGTGTCTGTGTGTGTGTGTGTGTGGTAGAGAGGGGAAGGAAGAGGAGTGAACTGTGAAATTTCAAAGAAGCGCCTGCACTAGAGAGTGAAGCAGAGATAAAGGTGGGCTCCTGGTAACAAACCTTCAGAGAAAGTCAAACCAACACTGTTCGCAGAGTCACCAGAAAGGAAAAGATGTTTACAAAAGCAGCTTCCTCTCCTATTTAGGAACCCAGTCTTTCTTTCATCAGTCAGTGAAAAATCTCATTAGTTTTGCAGTGTACCCCTCCAGCCTCCCTTTCTCTAGGTGATGTGTTGGGACAAGTGAAACCACGGCACTCCACTATGTACATCAGTCACATTTTCCTGCTGTTGTCTCATGAAACTGTTGCAAACTAGCTCAAGTTCCAAGAGTTAGGTGTCTGCAAGGGCTTCCAGCTGTGGGTGGGAAGCCAAATGCCAATTTCCAAACTTATCATATGTTCAGCAATAAAATGGAACCAGTGATGCATTAAAAAAATTAGACCCATAATTACATAAGTTGCATACTCAAATTTAAGAGCATTACAGCAGATACTGTCCATGCTATATGTCATGTACTGTTCATAGACCATTAATAATACTTGACAGTTAATAACAAGCATAGGCTATCACCTGATTTCATTATTTCTTTCCTGATGTACTTACCTAACCAGTGAAGATATATTTTTAACATAAAATGCTTATGCTTATCTTCTTTAAAATGTTTATTTTCTAACATAGAAGATAAAATCTTCTGTGTTCTAAAAATTAAATGTTGTAACACAGTATGGTTACACAAACATCCAAATTACTCGTGTCATAGGTTTCTTAAGACAGTTTAAGTTATTTGTCTTATTGAAAAATAATCATAACAATAACTCTGAAACATTGCAAGAGCCCGGTCCTACTTCAGCCCACAGAAATTATTCTGGAAATCAGAATATAGACTGTGGGTGTTAGTGTTAAAGGTCAGGGAAAACTCCAATGTAAGTATCTGATGGTTCACATGCGTAGTTTGAAACTGAATGAGTAGCTTTTTATGTAAATGCAGGTTGTCTGCTGTCCCGATGTAATGGAGAAAGGCCAGCATTATTAGTGATGGGGAGAGTTGTTGGGTGTTTTTGCTCAGCTGGAAACAAAGCTCAAGACTCAGATCCTTTTTAATTAAGCAGTATAATTACAGCATCACACACGTTCTCTCAAGGAGTTTGTGATGTTTTAGACCACAAATCTACAGACCTTTGTCAGCCAAGGGAGCAGAGGGCCCTGGATGCTTGAGAAAGCTTGCTAAGGCAGGGCCTGGCAGTGCTATGGGGTGATGGAGAAAACAAGCTGGTGCATGTTGCACCTTGTGGGGCACTAATGTTCAGAGCCAGCAATCAAGTGAAATGATGGGTTGGGCTACTCCATCTGGACTTGACTGTTGCATTATCCAGAGAAGGAAAGACCAGCTCTGGTGCTGGTGCTGCTGTAACTAGTTCATGGTGACTCTAACCCAGCTCTTCAGGATGCCTGAGCATTTTGTCTTGTTCTGGAATTGTGACTCAAACCCTTTGCCATCTGAGAAACCATTTAATCATAAATCACTTGAAACTCCCTTCTTTTGTCTGTCTGGAATAAACTTCCTTTGCTGGTGCTATCACTTAAGTACTTATGGAAAACAACATCAAAGAAGAGGAAACCCCCCAAATTTTCATTAAACTCAGTTGTGTATCTGCTTTATGCAGAAGACAGATAGATGTCAGGAAATAGGTGACTAATGAAGTGGAACTCTGAGAATCCTTGCGTTAGATAAACAATTATTAGAGAAACATTCAGCTAATCAAAATAAATATAATTTTGCAGAAGCCTAACGGAAAATCCTTTAAGCCATTCATAACAAGTAATCTCAGCTAAGCATAAAACAGAAAACATGCTAATGATTTACAAGGATTCCTTATTCATGCTGCTGCCTTAAGCCCCAAATATGTATTTTTATTCCATAGTTAAATATCTGTATGTGCCTGAAAGGTGTTACAATTGTAATATACAAGAACATCCATAATCACTATACAGTCTTATTTGTAAGAGCTCAGTGAAACACAGATACAGAGCTAAGAAGCCACAGCACTTGTATCCAAGCTGCATGCATTAAAATATGAATTATTGTTCCACAAACAAACAGTGGAATTATTATTTTGATTTATCTGGTTGAAAGCTCGGTCTTCCCATAGCTGCTTGGAGTCTACAGCAATCAGGACAGCTCTGAGCTGAGCACAGGAACAAACTGCATTCAACAGAGGTTGGGCATAACCTCTAGAGACCACTAAGGGCGTACAGTGCAATTTGTCATCTCAAGTAATGACCCACCTGCAGCAGCTTCCTGATTCTTTTCAGGTTGTGTATCAAGAGCAGATTCTTCTCCTGTGAAACCCGGTCCAGCTGTTCATCCACTTGTATTATCAAATTCTGTAATAGGATCATTGCCATGGCTTCATTGTTGGCTGCAGCCTCCCTAAAGAATCAATGAATGAGAACCACACATGTTTAAAATGTTGTGTAATGTGTCAATCTATCAGTACAGGAAACTATAATCTGCTCAGAAATCTAGGCATAAAAAAAGGTTTTAAATATATGGTGACTTGCGTACAGTTAGAGGTTTGCAGATAACTGACTTTGAAGATTTCGGGGGTTTTTATACTCACATAGATATGCACCTATAAAAACAGGGTGAGGTGTTAGCACAGGCAGTGGAGCCAGCCAGAGGAGACAACGAGGGCTTTTGAGTCTCTGCTCCAATGAATATTTAAATACTTCCAGCTCACTTGTCAGAGGAAATGGGGCTTATGCAAACTGTCCTTCTCACTCAATCACACAGATAGAATTTCTGAATTTGCTGTCCAGTTTCAGACAAAGCTGACAACAGGCTTGAAGTCCAAAAGATAGCATATTCTTACAAATTTCATGGAAATCTGGCAGGTTGGTAGAAGAGAGGAATCCAAATTAGTGCCTCCACTGAGGAAAATGGCAGTAATAACTTGCTGCAGGAGGCAACAGCCAGATGGCCAGTCAGCAGATATATCTCTTCACACCAGGCACCAGATGAGCCTTCGCCTGGCCAAACTATTTGGGGATACAGGAAGACTCTGAAGCTACTGGTGAAGGGTATGTAGGGGACGAAGGACACAAACACAGACAAAAGCAGGCTTTACTGGTTCTGCTGTTCATGGTGCAGCTTGGACATGAAGGGCAATAACATTAGGGAGCAAAAGAGAGGAAAATTGAGTTTGGACAGCATGGCATCCTTGTCCTTGGGATAGTCTCTCTCCTTGCCCAACAGATGGCAGAGGCCTGTTTGAGATATGTCTGATAAGTTTAAGCCTAGCAAAAAGGAGATTTTAATGTTTTCCACATTCTTACAGCCCCATAAACACTGAGCTATAAACTGCAAGGAAAGATTATATTCCTGAGCAAATCTTGGGGACCCTTTTTGTTTGTGCTCTTTGTGCAATAGTCCTCCAATAGTCCTGAGAGTTTAGCTTCAAAAATTGAGATATAACTAATAAAATTTGTTGTTTTGGTTTTTTTTTCATTTAGTTTGGTATTTTCTTTCAATAACTATCAAGTGAATTCAATACAAATTTGTGCATAAATTCACCTTCCTGAGAAGAGTTCCTGTGAATAACTGGCTTGTTCCCCAGAATTATCCAGCTTTAAGTGCAGTTTTGGACAAGTGAATAATTTTATGCTGGAAGAGGTAATTGTTTAACACTTCCATTGAAAAGTAATTTGTTTGTTTTTGTTTTTTTTTTAAATGAAAAACCTGTAGTATCATTAATGTGCTAGACCATTTTTATTGGATTTTGTTTAAGAGAAAGTTCAAATGTGAAATCTTGCCTCCAGATATTCCTTAAGTTTAAACAGCTAAGTCCATAACTAGTGGAATACTATTCTCAGAGTGCAGATGTCTGCACAGTTCATAAATGAGCACCCCCAAACCTGCCAGAAATCAAAATAATTGTTCATAATTGAAATAATAGGAAATAAGAGAAATGTAATCCTACCAGTCTTGGCTTTCTATCCACTGTGCCAGTAGGTGCCGGATTTCCATGGGGAAGTTATCATCATAGAACTGGTCCACCTGCTCCAAAAACTTTATTTCCAGTTGTTGAACTTGACTCCATTGGGACATACTGAAAAAGAAAAGATGAAACATGTTTGCCATTGAAAAGTGAATATGAATTATGACTTAATTCAAAGACCATAAATCACTTATTTTCATTGTAGTTTTTATATACTTTAACATTTCTGTCTATTCTGTCTTTCAAAACAGTTGTTATTTGAGTAAATTTAGTCAGTTAAGGGGAAGAGGGAGAGAAGTGGGCAAGACCATTAAAAGAAGTTCTGGTTTTTACATGTATCAATTCCTTTCCTTAAGGTAAATATTTTGGGGTACTTTCTGATGCTTATGAAGCAGTGAGATTTACACAGCATCTCTCATCAAGAGAAGTAGTTTAGGATTGTACTCTTCAAATCCAGATAAAACTATTCTTACTGAAGAGTAGTAGAAAGCAGTGAATTTGTTCTCTTGGTGAATTCTACCACTCAAGTTTTTCCTAAAGCCATAATAGTTGTGTGTTACTGTGCTGTTCCTTAGGACCCACATCTTCCGTTTGGGGGGTACTGCTTTATAACTTAAATTGTTTATCTGGTACCTCTGCTCCATTTTAAATTGCTATAGAATTATATTTGGTGTCACAGAAAGAAAAAAAAAAAGGTAAGCATAAAGTCACATGAAAACTGTAAGCCAAGCAAAAGTAGCACCACCTGATGACAGGCTCTGAAATTCTGAGTGAAAAAGCTATCCCAAGTAAGTTTTGCCTTTTTACTGAGATCCTGGAGGTAGAAGCTTAGTTGTTGTAGATTTTAGGTGGACTGAATGAATACCTGCTCCTCTCCATGACTGAAGAGATTATTTTGGGTGAACTGACTCTCCCCATGGACACCTCAGCCTGAGTGACTCTCTTCCCTCATGAGAACATTACTTTCCTGATACCTGCTCTCCAGGGTCACACCCCATCATCATTAATCCCACTGGTGAAAACACCATTTTCATTGTGATATTTTCAGTGCAGGACAGACTAAAGACAAAGAATTGCCTCGGGCCAGTCTATGCCAGGCTGTAACCCTAGATGTGGCATGTGGATAAAAAATCAGTGTTGGGTTGCGAACAGGCCATCCTGGATGAGCAGGGAAGAGGAATGCCCTATGGCCCTTGAGTGGACTCTGCCAACACCCTGATCCCATACCACAGGTGGCATTCCCTTTCATCAGAACGTTTGTTCATGTTAACAAAAGACACAAAATCCAGTCTGGAGCTAATGGTTGCATTGCAGTAGGTCAGTAAATTAAAGATATGTTTGAATATTTTTTGATAGAAACTTTTCCTGAAAAAAAAGATGATATTTCATGCAAAATGGACATTTTTGTAGAAAGCTGACCTTTTTCTAAGCAGCTTTTCTATTTCCAATTCTGAATTGTAGTTTCAGAATGTCAACAGTTTGAAATAGAGTAAACAAATTTTTAGTGTTGTGATATTTCCTTCTGCTTTTTCTTAAGTCAGAGTTTAAAAAGAGAGGAAATATCTCAAGGTGTGTAATGGAGTCCTGAGTACTTACTCATGCAAATGTAAAAGTGACAGGTTTTAGTTTCTCCTTAACAAAGGTTGATGGGATGATTCAGTGTGTGGCATGAAGGACACTACATGACGTCAGTGAAAATGAGCCCAGGGACATTTCCCTCTGCTTATTTCTCCCGTTCTGAGAGGAAAAAGTATTGCCTGAATATTTACTTTGTTTCTTTAAATTGCCGAGGGGGAGTAGGGCACAGGAGCCTTTCACTGTGTTACTATTGGTAGTTACAAAGAATCCCAGATCTTATTTCTGAAGAGACATACCAGGAACCAAATCATGATTCATTAATAGAGAATAGAATCACAGAATTGTTAAGGTTGGAAAAGACCTTAAAGATCACTGAGTCCAACTGGGATTTTTGTGGCATGCTCAGTACAAGACACATTCTTCTTGTGCAAAAGGAGCTGCAGGGAAAGCTGAGAAGCAGTTGCAGCTCATTGTGGATGGCCCCTGAGGAGAACTGAAGGGAGGACAGGAAAGATGAAACAACACTATTTACAAGAGCATGTGGTGACAGGACAAGGGGGAAGATTAGACATTAGGAAAAACTTCTTTACTGTAACAGTGGTGAAGCACTGAAACAGGTTGCCCAGGGAAGCTGTGGTTGCCCCATCCCTGGAAGTGTTAAAGGTCAAGTTGGGTGGGGCTCTGGGCATCCTGATCTAGTGGGAGGTGTCCCTGCCCATGGCAGAGGGAGTGAACCGAGATGACCTTTAGGGTCCCCTCGCAACCCAACCCCTTCTATGATTCCCGGCAGGAGTGGGTGACGTGTGACAGCGGGTGTGAAGATGCGTCCAGGTGCTCCCTGGACAGCGCAGACCAGGCACGTCCCACTTCCCGGGTGCCCTGAGGCTCGCCCGACCGCCGTCAGGTTTGCCCCGGAGCCCTTCTCCAGCGGCCCCTCCTGTGCCGAGCGCTCCGTGCGCCCCATNGGCCCCTCGGGGTGCTGCGAGCCCAGGGCGGAGCGCTCAGCCCGGCACGGCCCCGCTGCGGGACCCGAGAAACCTGCGGGAAACGAGTCCTGTGACAGCTACCTGGGGAAAGCTCGGAGCAGGGAGGAAGTTGTTTGTCTACAGGAGGCTGAAAAGTATAAAGATCTTTTCAGTTCATGCTGAGGGGAGCCTGGGAAGAGGGGTGGGTCACACCGTGCTGGGGACCAGGGCATCCCTTGGCAGCCTGGGCAGAGGGCTGGGTCATCCCACGCTGGGAACCAGGACATCCCTGGGGAGCCTGGGCAGAGGGTTGGGTCACGCCGCCCTGGGGACCAGGACATCCCTGGGCAGCCAGGGTCTGCTGCTCCCCCGGGAGCCGTGGAGCCACCGGTGTCCCCAGGCAAGTACCCACTGCCCGACCTCCGCTCAATGAACGCCAGTGAAAAGGCAAAGGACAGTCCTTCGCGGAGCTGGGCCAGTAGAACACGGAAACAAAGTGTCTTGTGGCTTACAATCATAGAGGTTGGAAAAGACCTCCAAGATCACCGAGTCCAGGCTTTGACTGAGGACCAGCATATCAGCTAAACCATAGCACTGTGTTTCTTGAACACCTCCAGGGATGGTGGCTCCACCACTTCCCTGGGCCAGTCCCTCCCAATGCTCAACCCCTCCCTCCATGAAAAAATTCTTCCTGATGTCCAACCTGAGCCTCCCTCAGCACAGCTTAAGGCTATGTCCTCTCATCCTCTCACTGGCTGCCTGGAAGAAGTGGATGAGCCCCAATCTCCTTTAAGGTAGTTGTAGAAAGCATCTTTCTACAACATTCCAGGTAGTACCTGGGATGCAGGAGCTTCTCTCCAATATAAAAGATTTGATCTCTGTCCTAAGAGATTAATAATCCAATATCATATCTGTAAATGGCAACAGAGATGGCCAAGTATCTTTTCCCTTAAGTACATTATTAGAAAGAGGACTTCTATAATAGCAGGTGCAACACTGCTAAAACCAAAGGGAGTGGAAAATGCTGTATTATGGCCATTTCACATCCATCTTACCTCAGCGCAGACTTTGAGCAGTAGGATCATGGCTCTGGTGTGATGTGAAGCAGCTGCAATCTGCCCTAAAAAGCAAATCCTTTTTACTATTGTTTTGTCATATTTTGTCTTTACCAGAAAACCCAGTTTTGAGCAAGGCATTTCTGTGCCCCACTGTGCAAACCTGGAGTAAGAGGCATGTTCTCAGAACCTGCCAGAGAGCTGACTGAGCAGGATTACATTGTCTGTACACTGGGAGGAATGTGCAACCTTGCTCAAGGAAAAAAGCCAGGTGCTGGAGATGCAGTTAAGAGGAAGGTGTGTGTCACTGCTGATGCACAATTATGTTTTCTAGGCAGAGCAAAGGGAGAATTGAAAGTGAAGTGAGAAGCTTTGATACAAAGACAACTTCTACAAGACCATATACAGGTGTCAGCAGCTGACCCATGTCTGAATATTGCCTGGGTAGAAGACATCAAATTCATTGTATATGCGTTTGAAATGAGATTTGGCATTACCTTTTATAGCATTTAGCAAATTTTCAGATGCATTTTTTACAGAGAGACAGGATCATAAGAGAAGTCTGCAAAAATCCTGATGTATAGATTTGGATGGCCCAATCAATATCTCAGTAGACTCACTTTAGTTCTGTTACTCCTTTCTGGGTATGGCGGGTTTTTTTGTTTGTTTGTTTTGTTTTGTTTTTCAAGTGAGATGAGAATGAAAAGTACTAGAGGATTTTCTTTAGTCTCTTATTTTTTTACTAAATTATCGCAGTGCAAAATCACATTAGCTTTACAACCCAGAAATGAAAGCTAGGTGTATTAGGCTGGAGGAATGATTTGGTTGCTGTTCATGAGCAGAAACACATCTAGTCCCAAATTGCATTTTGACTTCTCTAAGTGGCTATTCTCGGTTCTGATTTAACTCAGCTGCCACTGGCTCACAGGAACTGACACTAGAGCAGAATAACAATATTTTCACTGCTTTTTGTTTGCAACTGTGGACCAGAGTGAATATCAGACTTGTCCTTTGTCCAAAGAGGTCAGTACCCATGAGTTTGGCAAGTCTTTGCTCAGACATGCTATCTGTCCTTTAGATTCCAGCAAGCATAGGAGGCAATACAGTAAAGCTGCACTTTATTTACATTTCTGGTCTTGCTGATGAATATCCTGGCATTTGATTTAGAATGTATACACTCATATTTTATAATCTTTCCATAGGACTGCATGCTATTATTATGCATATGTGATAAATAATCATATGGATCAACCCAATTTTGTTCTCTGCCGTTAGGCAAATCTTCATTATTTTCCAAGACAATTATTTTCACATGCTTTACTGTGTGCTGGTAAGCTTGTGTGGCTACCACATCAGGACACTGAACTAGTAATTTGAGGACTACCCAGGAAATAACGTTGATTAGTAATTTGATTTTGTGCAGTCAGTAGGGGGAACTATTGCACTGTATTTCTTTTAAATAAATATTGGTAAGTATTTTTTTTACATTAAGTATTCATTCTCTGAACATTCTTATGTAACTGTTGTCTGTAATGATAAAAAGACAGGTAGTTCATAGCATCCCAATAAAACAAGACAGTAACAGGTTTTCAATCCCCTTTTTGCTTGCTGTTTCTTTCTCTGCTTGATAGTAAGTCAGTACAATACTTCCTATTATCTGATGAAGTATCTATTCAGGCTTGCTTCAGGAGGCCATAAACAAAATTTCAGTTAGGTGTTCTCAAAATCTGGGGTAAAATTAAGGGTCATTCTTCATCTGAGGTTCAGAGATCAGTTTCTGGGAAGATAGTTCTGTACCCTTTTCCCCCCCACTTTCTGACAGGTACAGCAGTGAGGGCAGGTCAGTTGCTGGGATGGAGAGCAGCTGTGGAACCAGCTGTTGGGGGTGCAGGATATTGGATATGAGCCATGGCTGTGGAGGCAGGAGAACAGGGGCGTGATCCTCACAGCAAGGGGTGCAGCAAAATGAATGGAGTTACTTGTGATGTTACAGTGAGCTGGGGAACCCTGGGGCTTTACAGAAGCTCGGCAGGGAAAGTGGAAGGGAAGGGCACTTTGTTTGGAGAAGGGGAATAAAAAGGATTGTGGTCTGAGGACATTAGAGTTGGATTGTCAAAGGCACTGAGCTATGGCTGCACATGAAAAGGCCTGAGGTGGGGGACTGTTTGAGGATCACAGGTGGGAGAGGAGGGTGTGGAGCAGCCAGGTGTGCTGTCAGGGTGGTGAGGGCTAAGGAGTTCCCTTCTGAGGCTGAAGAACAGCTCAGCTCTCTGCTCTTTGAAGACAGGTCAGAAGGGTGTGATGGTGCTTGGAGACGTGAGGGAAAGTTCTGTGGAGCAGGACTGAGATAAGAAGAAAGAGATGGTCTAAATCAGTTCAGGTAAGCTCTGGAGGAGATCTGCGTGGACGGGATCCTGGAAGAAATGGCTCAGGGCGTGAGGTGATTACTGCTGTGCTAACATTTGGGGAGGCTGTGAAGGGTGCAGCTGTGTGGGCTGGGAAAGTGTAGGGGTAAGGAGCTGTGGCTCACATTCAGTGGAGGAGTTCAGAGAGGCACACTGGCAAGGCAGGACAGGCTGAAATGATGCTTGTGATGTGGGGGCCAAAGAGCCTTGGGCAGCCCATGGAGGGGAGGTTGTTTCTCCAGCTGCACAGAGTCACAATAGTGTGATGAGGGTGCAGGTTGCAGCCCTGGGGTGTACAGAGGGGCATAGGCCAAGAAAGGTTCAAGCCACCCTTTAGTTTGATGGATCAGGGTTGATCTTCACTGTGTAACATTTCATTCCACTTCACCAGTGTTTTTAAGCACTAGTCAAAGCAGGAGAAAAATAAGCAAGTATCTAAATTGTGTAGGTTATTTAAAGGCAAGAAAAAGTCTCAAGTGATACAGGAGGAATTTAGGACATAGTAATCTTCTCATCAAAAGTTCATAAAGTTGATTCTAGGAACACTGAGCCAATTTATTACTTTGATCTGTCTGACCAACCTGTAATCAAGATTATCATCTCTCATGTTTGGCCTCTGGTGATTATACTCCTTGACTAACCTTTAATTAGAGTATGTGTCATCTGTCTTTTGCATAAAGGAGACATTTAGCTTGTACATGCTATACATGTGTTATGTCTTGTATCCAAACTGTTCATAACTTTTCTTCTTATATTCAGAACATGGACTTCTGGTTTCAGGGAGACTAGTAAACACTGTAATCATGAGAAATTGTCTTGCTGACAGTGTAGTTCCTTCGAGTAAGCACAGCATAAATCAGCAGTTGTGTGTGCAGGTCACATCCCTTACTGTCCTCTGTTTGGAGAAAATGACAAGAACAGCAATGTTCACCTATAGTTGCATTTTATAACAAGCTATTTATAGATACTGTAAGCAATTCTTATCCTGTGTTTGCATGTATCTAAAAGAATGGCCATCATGCTTAGAAAAGATAGGGGGATTTGGGTGTTTGGTTGGTCTGAATTGCTGAAACACTGCTTTCCCTCTTCCAGTAATGAATGAACCATTTGTGCAGCTGTATATATCCATATGAAGTAAAGATACATATCTCACCCAAATTCAACGTGATATCAGCTAGAAAAAATTAACTTCTCAAATGGAGAATAATGAGAAATAAGGAATTACAGAAAATGAAGCTTTCTCCCCCTTGATTGGGCTCAGATCTTTGCTTTCATGATGTGGCCTTTCGATTCTACAGTCTCTAGCTTTGTTTCTTTTTGTCAAGTGCAGGTAGAGTGACACTCAGCAGTTCAGAAGGGGGTCAGAATGAGTGGCCTGTAGGTAGATAACTTCTGTCCTGAGGCTTTTTGCTGCCCAGACCCTAATGGAGGGGCCATGCCCATCCCTGCTGCTGGGTGAAGGATCTTCTACACCAGTTGATAACAAGATCAAAGTGATCTTGTTATCTGCCAAGCTGGGACATTATGGATTTTCTTCTTTGTTTGTTTGTTATTTTTGAACAGCAGGCATGTTTTTTTGATGCATGCCTTTTTTATCACTTCTTGATGTCATATTTGCAAGGTGATTCAATGCATATCCTGGGGAAACTTGGAGGTATTTGCTTTCAAGAGAAAAGATTTGCATTCTGTGATAAGATTTTTCTGGAAAGGAGGTACTCCTTCTAAAGAGAAAGAAGTCTGTGCATCTTGTAGAAGTTAAGGGCAATGCCACTTGGGGTCCTACAGTCACCATGGCAAACATACACACTGACAAAATTAAGGCAGGAAGAAATTATGGGAAAGGCCTCAATTCCACCTGAATGCCAATCTGTCATTGTTTATCGAAGGGGCACGTGCAGAGAAATGAGGGAGTGTGAAAGAAGTGAGGGCAAATACAGTAGTTTAGAAGAGCAAGGAGAAGGAGAGCAAGTCTGTGGGCCTTGCACTAATTACCTTGTAGTGTAAATGAAGCTTCCTTTTGATAATGAAAAGTTGCATATGTGGAACATGGTTGAAAATAAGCTTTGCCTCATATCCCTACTCCAGTCACTATTTTCCCAGCCATTTTCAGCCTTTGAAATACAGGAGTGATTTAACCCATCCACTTGCTGAATGATGTAATGCAAATTTGACTTTTTCTGAATTACTTTAAAATCAAGCTTCCTTTTTCTGTTTATGGTTATGTAAGTTGTCAGGAATGCTAGTAGTGCTATTTTAATAGTCTTTTTCACTCAGGGTAGTCTGTGGGTGCTCAGGAAGCTTTTCTCTTATACAACAGCTTCCCTGACAATTGGTAATGCTCACTTGTTTGGTTTTCTTTTTGTTTTGTTTTGTTGTTTTTCTTTTTCACAGAACTTGAAGACTTTGCAATGACTGGTTTCCAAAGATGAGTGTGAGAAAGGAATACAAAATTACTGTGATTTGGTGAATGCTGTAGTTTTTTATGTTTGCTCCTCTGAGGTACAGCCTGGAGGGCAAAATGGAGACCCTTGGTGATGCAACTTGATTAATGTGTAGGTCAGTGTTGGCTGGACATGAAAAAAGAGAGTTTTTTCATAGTAAGCTCACTTGGGGTTTGTGCTGTCAATAGCTACTTAAGTTCTCACTGCCTTCCTTGCCTAGGATTAAGATGACTATGCATGATGGTAATTTCTGAGCATACTTAGGAATATTTTCATTTTGCGGTCTCTTAGGTCCTTAGAGGAGTCCTTGAGTTTTACCAAGTCTGATACTGTATGCTAATTGCAAAAACCCATTTGATGCTGAACAATGACTTCCAAATGAAGAGATCAATAATTTTAGAATTAGTAATGGATTGTGCTCTGAGAAGATAACTTGGTTAATTAATTTAATAAAGTATTTTCACAAAGGGAGCAATTAAAACAAAGTCTGATTATCTCTGCTTGATAATACTTGAAATACTATATATTAAAGTTACAGGTTTTAACTCTGATGGTACCAAGAGGACCTCTTGATTTATGTTACACTCTGAAACTCCTTGTCATTTATATTGTTTCTATAACAAAACAAATATCTTCAGAAGCAATGTCAGCTTTTTCCTTAGCTAAGCAATAAGACACCAAGACATCTGAAGCTCTTGTGCAGTTAACTGTAACTGTATTGTTGGATATCACAAGGAGGAGGGAAATCCCATGCCTGTTATGGACTCATTGTCTTCCTTCTAGGGTGTATGAAAAGTGGTATTTGATTGGATTCTTCTATTCCTCTCCAGCCTCCTACAACAAATTCCAGGTCAGATGAGATTTTATTTTTCTTCTATGAACCAGCTTTTTTCTGGCCCTCACTGGAGGGAAGAGCCCTTGTGATGGGAAGACTAGCCGCAAACTGGCATATCCCTCAGTGCAATTCCCATCGCAGCAGGGAAGGAGGAGCATTATGGATGATCCTTCATTTCTTTTGAAAATCATTATTGCTGAATTTCCAGGTGTCTTTTTATACTATGTTTCAAAATTTTCAGATGAAGCAATTTTTAGTGTGATTGGTTCATACCAGAAACAACTCTGGGTTTGTTTTCATTAGGAGACAGTTGGGATGACATGAAGAACTAAGGCTATATGTGGAAATCTAACATTGGAAGTTAGTCTGTTGGTGTGAGCAATAACCATGACTTCACAAGGAGAAAAAAAAAAGTGATTTTACAGTTGGCTAATATGAGGTGAAATGCCAGTGGGTAAGAAAACAGCTTATGGCTACAAAAGGACATAGGTAAAACCAAAGCTAAATTGTTTTGTCAGTTTGTGCTCATCAAGCTCATGTCTTGAAAGCTCACTGTCCCTGAAATTGCTCTGGTCAAGAGGCTCCTGTAGGATGGGATGAGCATCCTCCTATTTCTCCTGGAGAAAGAGATTTGAGATTCAAGGAGACAGTTTGCTTATTCACTGTAGCCTGGCCATTCAGGCAGTCCATCATCAGAATCCAAGGATTTTGTCCTTAATGTGAAGATGTTATGATGTCTGATATACATGCAGCAGGAATCAAAGACCCCTAGTAAAACTTGGAGGCCTTTGTGTTTGGGCATGATGCTTTCATTCATGGTCTGGGTGAAGTAGCACTGCTGTGGGAGGAAGTACATCCTTCTGTAATACTCTGAAGCAGCCTGCAGTTTCAGGATCACAGGAGTCTGCTGGGAGAGGGAAAGGGAGAATGTGTCTTGGTTCTGTCAGTCAGGGAAGGAAATTACAGCAGAGCTTTGAGTCCTGGTGAGTGCTCTAAATACTGACTTACTGATTTATTTGCAAAGCAGTGCATGAATTTGAAGAGGAGGGTGATGTTTGCAGCAGGAATTCCTCCCTGAGACTGGTGCATGTTGTGTGTTGTTTGAGCTTGTACTGTGGGTTAGAGCACGCTGAAGCTCTTGCCAAATTGGAGAGCCCTGAATCAAAGCTGGGTTGGGGTTTTGAAATGGGCAGCAGGCTGTTGAACAAAACTGAGTGTGAGAAGCACAACTTCAGTGGCAAAGCTCAGACACTCACAAATATTAGGGGTATAAAAGACTGAACAGCAATTCTGAGGATTGTGTTCCTCAGCTTGGCACCTAAATACTGCCCAGATTTCATTTTAAGTGCATTTAGGATTTTGTCTTTAATTTAAAATGAGGCTCAGGTTTGTGTTGATATGCTTGATATGGTTGGTAGACAACCAACTGCTGTGCTGCTGCTGTTGAGTGCACATGACCCTGTTGGGTGGGCTTTTTCTCTTCCACCCTGTCTAGTAATGTAAATATTGCCAAAATGTGAAAATGGTAGGTACTATGAAGGTACTATTCTAAAATACAAGCCATAATTCACTTATTTTCTGATATTCTTTCTTATAATTTCTAATACTTAATGACGTGTTTATCACAATTCTTAATGCTTTGAACACAGAATAGAGAGTTCTTTATTGTATTGTCTGCATCATTGATTCTAAACCCAATATGAGTGGAAATCTCATGATCTTAATTTTCCTCTTCTCTCCTTTAGTTCAGGATCCCCAGCATCTGCCTACTGAGGATATGCAAGTCAGATTTTCAGAGAACCTTGATAGTGAGGCCATCTAGAACAGTGTTTTTCAAAGTTTTTTTATGGCCTCCTAAACTCATTGGGAAAAGAAATCTGAGAACTGCCTAACCTCTCTGGGGGGGAAAAAGTGAATCACAAGTGCATTGTGGAGTGCTGCCACAGTAGTTATCATCTGCAATCAAAATAATGAGGCAAAGCTTTTGAATTATTATAATTTTTCCAATGCTGATTTTGTTTAGTTCTTTCCATACCAAAGAATGTCCAGATATCTTTTAAAAACATATTTGTGTGTAGTTGTTTTGCAAACTGCTGCATGAAGGTTTATGACCTAGTTGTGACCCAGAGCCTGAGAAGTGCTGCTCCAACAGCTACGGCAGTGCAGATAACTTACACCACTAAAATTATTTGCTGTGAAGAAAGAAACCACTGGGTTCTCTGAACTCCTGAGAACTGAACAAGAGTGCCTCAGTTAAACTCTTGTGGTAATTTTTTTAACTTTGTTTTACAAACCCTGTGGTGCTATTTTTTAAAGTGCTTTTACTGAGAAGGAAACAACCTAATGCTGTGTTTGAACACTCGGAGCAGTCACAGCACTGGGAGGTGCAGGGCTCTGAGTGATGTGGAAAGGTGTGATATTACTGAAGGTTGTAGTATTTTGTAGCATATGGTCCCATTTGTAGCTTCTTTCCTTGAAGCCCTGGAAAGAAAACAGACAGCTGAGAGGTTTTGCCCAAGCTGCTTGTCATGCTTCCCTTTGGTGGGAGAAGTGGCTGCCCAATGCCTTGATGCAGCTGGCGCAGGGACTTGGAAGGGACTTGCACAACCCCTTGAGGGAGGGAGGTACAGCCAGAGTCTGTATGCTGCATACTTTGAGGACTACATCTTGTAAAGTGCCATTTCCTTCGTGCACAAACTTCCTTTTGTTTTGTTTTTTGTCCTTGAGGTTGTTTGAGCCAGGAGTGCAAATACACTTCTGAAAGGAGAGAACTGCCACTGATCTCCACCCCTTGGTGGCTCCTGTGTCATCAGCTACGAGTATAAGCCATACATATGAAAACATAAAAATATGTTTCTTAGTATTAAAAGAATATTTAGCCACTGGAATTAGTTAAACACGCAAACTTAAATGGCCATACTCAGCTGGTGAAAAGGACAGTCTTGATGCATAGTGTTAGGTTTTGCATACTTCTGCAGTTAGATTTGAACCTCATGTCTTGAGCTCACTGCCCGTGTTGTGTAAATCATACCATATGTTAGGCATCTTCTAAAGAAAACTGAACAAACCACATAGTAATTAAAGTGTTTTGTTTTGTTTTTTTAAATCAGACATTTTTGCTTATTTAAAGATTTATTGTTTTGCAGTTCTATTAATAACAAGTATCTTTACATTACTTTGTGGACTGCATATTTTTTTCCTCAAATGGAGAATCATATTTCTTAATAAATGCAGAATCTGTGGTACTCGTGCCATGCCCATTATCATTAAGAGGGGGAACAACTATGAAGAGAATTCCCACTTTCATCAGATTTTAGCTAGGGGACAGCAAAGACTACTGCTGTCTTGAAACTTCCTGTTTCATCAGTCTGAAGAGATACAACTGTTGATAGGTTTAAGGAGGTTCTCAGGTTACAGGAGGTTGTGTGCTGATGTGGGACTTGTGTGGTGACTCAGAGGCATCCTCACTTGCATGAATATATTTGTTTTCAAGCAATGTGGTTTTATTGCCGAGTCCCCCAAGGTAAACACTGTGTTTTCCAAGTGGCTTTCTTTACCAAAACCCAGTGTTGTGCAAGGTAGTGAGTAATTAGCAAGAAGGCAGCTATAAAGAGTTATCCTGATGAAAATACCAAAATTAAAAGAACTGTGTTGCGATTCAAAAAGATCCTGTTGGGAAAGATGTATGTAAAATCAGGTTCTAGCTCATATTATGGAAAGACAATATGGGTTGAATATTGAATCACAGAATGTCTTGGGTTGGAAGGGACCTTAAAATCACCTTGTTCCAACCCCTGTACCATGGGCAGGGCCACCTCCCATTAGACCAGGTTGCTCAGATCCCCATCCAACCCAGCCTTTAATGCGTCCAGGGATGGGGCAGCCACAGCTTCCCTGAGCAATCTCTTCCAGTACCTCACCACTGTCAGAATAAAGAATTTCTTCCTAAGAATTAATCTGAATCTACCCTCTTTCACTTTAAAACAGTTACGCCTCACCCTATCACTCCTCAATCAAGAGTGCCTCCCCATCTTTTCTGTAGTGCCCCATAAGTACTGGCAGGCTGCTACAGGCTCTCACTGGAGCCTTCTCTTCTCTAGGATATAAACAGTCCCAAATCTGCCTGTCCTCATAGGGAAAATGCTCCAGACCCTGATTATCTTTGTGGCACTCCTCTGGACCTGTTCAGTAGAGCTTCTTTCCAAACTAGGTCTTGCTCCCATAGCTACCTCTACTTGCCTAAACATTGGCTTGGCTTCATACTCTGCCAGCTGGGTGGGACGTGAAGAACCTTTTGAAACTAAGGCAAAGTAACGGGTGTTATGAAGTGTGTTTAATTCCAGTGTGTTGTAAAGCAAGTCATGTCTCGCACTGAGATTCAGACTATCCAAGGAGCTGTTACCCATTAAAACATGAGATCAGTATTTCTTCCATGAGCTGCGAATGTGGGAAATAGGCTAAAGAGAAAACTGGTTGGAAAAGCCACTTCAAGCAGTCCGGTAGCAATGGCGAGATTCAAATTGTGGAAGCCAATTTGATCTTTCATCAACATTCAGTTTTGTATGTCACAGTATCTGCCAGATCACAGCAGTAAGTTCCTCTTCACTGAAATAAACTATTTCACTTGTCCTAGTATCTGCTTTACTCTTTCGGTATTGTCTGAAAAGGGATTTTTCTAATTATGATTCCTTTTTTGTTCTTTTTTTAGTGTTTAGATCTTAATCTCTAATAGATACACTTGTTTGACCTGGAGAAAAAAGGAGCACGATGATCATGACACCGGTGCTTCAGAGTGGTGAGGTTGCGTATCATTTTTGCAAAGCAGAAATATCAGATTAATATGTAATGAGCTTTATTTCACTAAAATTTCCCTCTTGCAATCATTTCTTCCCATCCATCCTATAGCCAGCCTTAGGACTGTTGCCACTCTGACTGTGTGTGTAGTTGTGGTGCTTAGAGGTCCTGGCTGTATTTTGCTAAACATGGTATGCATCTCTCCACCCAAGTGTGCATTATTTAAAGGTAAATGGGTGTGCAGCTGAATAAACACATGAAGGGAGAACAAAAGGTGAAAATGGAGCAATGATCAGCATTTGTAGCAGCAGTCAAGTTGTTCAGCTGACTCTGACTCAAACTTGAGGCAAAGCCCCGTAGGGGTAGAATTTTTGGCTTTCAGTGGCTCTGTTTCCCCATCTGTAAAATGCAAATAGCTATATCCATCTGCCAAGTGTGTTGCTCTTGTAAAGTTCTTGGTTTTGCATAAGAATGCTACTGTGATGGCACTGGCATTGTCTTGGTTAGTAGAGACTTGCAGTATGATTAGAACTGTCTAACCCAACTTTTTTTTCAAGTAGACTATTATTAAATTCATCATAATATAGATGAATAAGGATATTTGGGTACAGTGTAGGTCTCTTCAAAGATCACCTCTGTTGTTATCTGTTAACTTGTGTTCTTCAGTCTTCATTTTCTTGTTTGTATCCTGCTACTCTTTTTTGGTTGCTTTTGGGAGGGGTACTGTGAAACTAGGCAGGAGGGTTCCCTTGACATATGGATCCCAAACAGCCAGGGTTTCTATGGGGATTCATATAGTGGGATATGATATGTAACAAACCAAACTGATGAGGTGACACCAGCAAGTGACCATAAGTGTAATTTGGCAAGTTAAGTATTAGGAATGTTCACAGGCATCTTCTTAATTTAACTAGAGGAAAACTTTCCAGATTATTTATTATCATTTCAGGGTTCACACTGTGGTTCTCAATGATTCTGTTTTTCATGGATTCCAAGATTTCAAGAATTAACAAACTAAAATGTACAAAAAATATGGATTTGAATCCTGCTAAAATTACCACTGAAACAAACTCCTTGTACTTAACTTTCTTAATCCTTCTGTGAAATTTTAACAGTTTGGTTTTTCTTTCTTCCTCCCCATTGACCTTGACTATATGGGAATTATATTTGAAACGCATATTTAAAACAGGAATTCAGAGTCATGAGCGGACACCCACATATGCTTATTGTCTGGAATTCAGTACTTTCATGACAAAACAGGGTGTAGCATAAATCTGTTTGGATATAACACTTTAATTGAGCAAGAGTTGCTTGTAGAAACACTGGTCAAGTTGTGTTGGGGTTTTTTAATAAGGGAAAAGATGACGCAAGTGCAAATTGTTGTAATGCTGAAATACTGTAGGTGTAGTTTCACTGGAAGAATAATACAGACAGGAATAATGTCTCTGATATCTCATCCTGGTAGTTATTTGAAGGAAGTGAAATACCATTTTGTTAAACATGTTAAAACTTGCCACTGTATTGTTGTGTGACTACAATCATATGAATATTTAATTTAAAGGAAATATTAAAAAAGCACCAATGGGTTATTTTTCAGGCCTATATCAAACTATGCCCACCTACAAATGGTCCCTGAGTTCCCTTTAAATTCTGCTGAAGTTCAATAAGGCAAAGCTTGTCAGGATTTTGAGGCTTTCTATATCTTTAGACAGTTCAGATCACAACTTCATGGCTTTGAGACATGCTGAAGTCCATTTCCCATCTATGCATTCCTCCTCAGCAAGAAGTGATCTAGGCTGGTACACTGGTAAAGCAAAACTTTAATTGCCTCCCAGTACTGCACTTGAATGTACATGCCTTTTTATGAGCAGGTAGTCTTATTTTTGCAGTAAAATTTCTTCTTACAAAGCTGTGTAGTGAAACAACGATGGAAGTCACAAATCTGCAGGTATGTCAAAATGAGAGTAGCAGCAAAACCTCTGCTATAGGCATGTTTCCTGTATAATATTGAACTTCTCAGTAGGGACCCCTAAATTGGCAAAACCAACATATACAGTATGGTATTCACAAATCTAGGTGATGTCAAACTTTCTGTTGTAGAGGGGGAAGCGTGGGATTTACTAAATCACGTTATTGCTGTGAAGCCTGCTAATCTCTTTCTTGTTTCTTTTCTTTCATCACTACACTAAACGCCCTGAGCTATCCATATACTTATTTCAGGCAGCAATCCACATTGTTAGCTTATTTCCCCTGGGTGTATTTGGTGAATTTTTGAAAGTAGATTTAAAAATTGCATGGATCTATTTGAAAGGAATACAGCAGTTTCCATTCCATTTTGCCTTACGGGTGTCTGTAGCAGGCTCAATTACCACAGGCACACAGCTTCTTGGAAACCTAGTGTGGAATGGTAGAGCACAGCCCCACAGGAAAGGTGGTGTTAACACATCATGGCTCTGGTATTTGATGCTCTGGGTGAAGAACTGCAAGACCAGGACAAGAAAATCACGTAGAAGTAATATCTGCACTTAGTCATGGAGTCTGTAGAGGCAGATACCACTGCTTCCACTTAATGCATTTGCAGGTGATTGAGCAAGGCAGTGAGCACAGCCAGCTTCTGTCAGATTTTCAGCTGCATCATGACCTTTGAAAACCTAAATTCACTGAAACTGTAGTTGGGACTGAACCTCTGATTTTTCTTGCCACTACATAAAAGCACCTGGAGAGCAAGCTGGATAAAAACAGATTTACTAATTTTGTATTTTCCAAACCAGATCCAATTGAAATGGTCAGCTTAGATCTGCAAGAATCAAGGCTGCACAGTACTCTGAGCTCTGTAAATGGCAGTGGCAACTGGTGAGCACCCTCCCAGACCCAGCTGTGCCCCTGTAGTGTGGCTGCTCTCTCTGCTGAGCAGTCAGCATGACTCGTAGCTACAAAGGGGATCTTGCACACAGCATCTGAACTGGTAGTCTGTGCCCAGTGGCTTGTGTCACAGAGGCAACAGCCCCTTGACCACAGCTCACCCAAAGGCTTGGGGAGCAATTTGCTAAGCACTGTGGTCGCTGTTTGGCCTTACTGAGTCAGTGATGGCTGAGCTGCTTCCCTTGCACTTGTACTTCTTCCTTTCCCAGCTGCAAGCTCTTAATCAAGAAATGTGGCAGCATTAGAGATGATCCAGAACTGCTGTCCCTTGAAGCTTTGCCATCTGTGAGGACAAGTCCTGTGCCATTCTGGGTTCAGAGAAAGACGTCCTCTGAGGAGCTGGTCTCAGCTAACCAATCCTCAAACACTTCTCCCAGCCAAAAACCTTCTCCCCCCACAATGCTGTTGTGTGCATTTCCATTTCAGATTGCAGCTCCCTGGTGCTAAGGTCTCATGTCACACCTTGCTAGGGAACAGGTGCTGGTTTATTTCTTTCCCCTCAGTTCCTCAAGTGCTTGTATCTAAAGGCCACCATAGTGATACCATTCAGATGTTCTCCTCTTCCTTAAATGACACTACAGCTTGTGGATGATTTGCATTTCTATATCTGGATTTCTAAAGGATTTTGCATATCTATTTGACCATGGTGTTGATATTTAGTTTGAGTCTTGCTCTTTACTGAAACCAGAAGGACTTCTTGTCATCTTCTACCAGGGAGAAGTGACTTTAATATCAGGCTTTCATTTGTTAATAGCTCTTCCTGTGATAGCTGTGGAAATGGTGTTATGACTGCGCAGAAAAAGTAGGCAAATACATTTGCAGTCTAGAGACGGATGCTCTGGTGTTCTGCTTCAGAAGAACACTGCTTCTGCTTCTTATTTCAGAAGACTTGTTCTTACTTTAATTAAACTCCTTGTTCAATTTCAGAAGAAAATGTTTTCTGTGATCTGTGATACAATTGTTACAATAAGAAACTGCCTCAATCAATAAGCAAGAGGAGGAATTCGGGTGTTCAGCCCACCATGTGTATTGCAATATGCTAAATACAAGAAATTGTCCTCTTTACTGGGTTTGTACTTCCTGCAGAGACTTGAAGCACAGACCATCTAACCAGTTTATGAAATCAAGGGTAAAGCATGTGCCCTACCTCAGGAAAAATATAATAAGGCTGCTCTTTAAAAATGGGTGGTGATCACTCATTGTATAAAAGAATATAAAAAAGCCTCCTGCTGGCCACATATGAGGAACACCATAGAAATGTTGGTTTTGTTTTTGTGAGTGGTGTAGGAGATATTACTGCTAAAATTGACCTCCAGCTTTCTGCTAAGTTCCTGCACGACTCTGGAAAAAGCTGTGCAGGAATATACAGAATCAGAGCTAATGGATTGTACAATTAAACACTTCTGCTGACTTACAGAACTCTGATCAAGATGCATGGCATCTCAGATAATGCCATATGTCTTGCTATTTGACAGTCAGATAAACACAGACTTCATAAGAATTATTGGTTGGTTTTCATAGCACCTGGCATGTTTGACAGGAATCCAATCTATGGACCTTAGGATGCTCTTGAAGTTTGCCTTTTCAGTGGCCCGTGTTGCCTTTGAACTTCACAGAAACAAGGTTACCTTTGTGTTCAGGTGATGTAAAAATTTCACTGTTTGGTCCACTCACAGGCTTGTACATTTGGTGAAAAATATAAGTTCTCCATATTTACAAGGATATCTATCTTTAAGACATTTTGCAGAATCAAGAATAGTTTCATGGGAAATATAATTTAATTGCAGTGACCATGTTGAAGGTGGACTGACTCATGAGTGATAAAATTTTGGATGTGTCTGATGAAGCATAATTCAGATAGGGTTGTAACCCCGGCTCATACAATCCCACTGGGACGGGGTGATGTGATTTCTCCTAGTAAATGAGACATCTAAATGGAGTCCACTTTTAAGGAGTATATAGCACCAGAGGATACTGCAGGTGTGAAGCACACACTCTTGCACCTCATGCCAAGTAATGCTTCTTAAATGATACACTGGGGCACTATTTTGTGTAACTTGCCATCAGATGACATAAATTCTCTGACAACTCTTAACTACTCTGAAACAAGCATTCTTGGAATAGGTTGTAGTACCAGAGCCAAGCAGTTAATCAGGTGTAACATGAGGCTTTGACATAATTTACTGCCTGCTGGTAGCTTGTACTGGGACTGTATTGTCCTTCTGTATGTTCTGTATAACAGTTTTAAGATGTCCTTGGACAAGACCCTATTGTAAACAAGCTGTCTGGCTTCACTGGGATGTCTGGTAAAAATATGTTAATAAAAACTGAAGTAATTGTAAAAGATCCTATTCCTACTATTTCTGTTTCCCAAACTATTCCTGCCAGTAAAGTACAGCCCGTGCTCTTAACTCCTGCTGTGCTGATGCTTTGCTAATGCCTGCAAGGGTTCTAATCCTTGTTTCAAAACTGATCAGTCACAGTGTGCTGTCTCAGCTGGCTGCTGCCGTGCGTGAGTTCCCTTCTGCCTTGGCTTACACAGTGCAGAAGTTGCCAGAGAAATAAAGCTTATTCTCAAGGGGTCACGCAAATTTATTAGCACTTAATTTATTTCATGTCCCTTCTCGTCTCAGCTTAGTCAGGTCTGCAGAGTGAGTTCTGAGGTGGTACTTTATTGAAGTCAAAGAGGTTTTTCAAATGAGGTAACTTGTGTTTGGTATTAGTATGTTGTGTCAGACCCTTGTAACCTGGAGCTAGGAGGTCAGCAGTAAACAGTTTACAGCAGTGAACCCTTCACGGGTGCAATTTTCAGAAGGATACTCTGAAAAAAACATGATTCGCTGAGGACATGAAAAAAACATGGTTCACTGAGGACAACCTTTACTAGACTTTGTGCCTAGGGACAAATACCGAAAATGCAAGATCAGGTGTTGTTCCTTTAAATGGAAAGATGCACTCTCGTGGGTTTAGACATGCTGAATTATTTTAGGAAACAGATGCAGAGAGGTGCATACTGAGAGTGTTCTCACAGAAATCACTGCATTTTATAGGCAGGGTGAGATATTTAGGAGACCCTCAGAGGGACCTGCATGGAGGGTGCTTGTTTTTCTAACCTGCCTGTGGTTCCTGGAGTGCCCACACCTCTGTCAGAGGGACTCACCTCAGTCTGCGAAGAGTAGCGCTCAGCAGTGAGGAGAGCATGATGCTCTGGAGGGATTTCTGGTTCCTCCCTCTCTTCTCCTCTCCCTGGAGCTCTGGAATACGGCCACCTGGATTTTAGCAGGACCTCAAAGAGACCTTCTAGCAGCTCTAGAGAAATGCATCAATCCCACTTCGAAATAGCCCCCTCCTACCCCACCCATTTTTTTTAAGATAAACTGTGATAGCCTTCCTTTCATGAATCATCTATGTAATTTTAAATGTAAAGGAGGCATGTGATGTTTTTAGGAAGGATTTGAACCATCCCCATAGCTGGAAACAATACTTGAGTGTTGTGTGGTGGTTTGGGGAGAGGGAGGGTTGTGTGTGTGTGTGCAGCTGTTGAGGGCCATTAAAAAGTGACCTGAGACCCCTGAGAGCAAGCCTGGCATTAACTGTAAATTGATATACCAGGTCTTAAACACTAATTTCAGATTTCTGCATGGCAGAGTTTTGCTAAATTTCCTTATTCCAGGTATTCTGGTTACACTGATCTTTCATGTACTTTTAAAAATAGACTGCACAGCAAGTCATCAGCTGTTGGTACCATTTAATAATTGAAGAATTAATCTTTCAAATCTGAATCAGAAGAATGAATTCCCCTGGTGTATTTCCAGCATAGTAGTTAATTTAAACCTTATCTTTAAAAAAATAAGAAAAAAAAGGACAGTTTTGATTTTATGTACAAAAGGAAGTATTGTTTTTCTTGGTTGTTCTTTAAATTTAGAAATGTATGTTGTCTTTGCTCTGGTGTTTATCACTTAATGCTAAAGGCATACTGTTGTGATTGTGCTGCTTATAGTTTTAGGAAAGCTTGGGAAAAAAATTGGCAGTGTTGGAGAGAGCAAGATGGGTGGATCCTAAAGTTACTGCAGTGAACTTTAAAAGATGGGTGTGCTGGTTGTTTTCTAGGCATCCGTAACAGAACTGAAATTACTTGCTCAAGGCAGGGGGGCTGGGCATCTGAGGTAACGTGTTTGCTGGATAGGCAAGGAGATGTTCCCTGCAGGGAGATTTGCATATAAAATCCAGATATGGAGCCTCGGTATCAGAGTGGAGACAAAGCAGAGGTATTTTCCCCTGCTGACAGGAATGGGGCTGGTGTGGGGCTGAGGGGCCAGTGGCGGAGACCCAGCATGAACTCAGTTCATCAGGAGGGAGTGAACAAATTTGAGGTGGCAGAGAGATAGAGAAAACAAAACACTAAACAGCTTGAAAATGGTGGCAGCTGGCTGGCTGTTGGGGCCAGCCCTATAGCTTACCTGTGCTTGCAGTCACCTCACTGATGCTGCTTGAAAGGAAGCTGTTAGAAAAGTTCAGAAAACCATATTCTTGAGTTTATGGATGTGTTTAATTTTTTTAAAGGCTACATTTATTATTTCTTTTGATTCCTGCGAGTAAAACCAATGTGTTCCAATGGCTCTGGAAGCAGCTGTGCAGGACAGCAATTGCTTCTTTTCAGTGGGAATATAGAGCTTGTGAGTTGGTGTGTACCTTTTGTGTCTTCTTATTAGACTTTTTTTAATTATTATTTTTTGTTGCTGTTTTTGTTAACTGTTAGGTTAATGAAAACACAAGGAATGGAACCTAATTTTTACAATATAACTGTCTTCAAAGCAACAACAGCAAAAGCAATCATGTAATAATGCATGTAAATGACCATCAATGACCACTGGGGGGGAAATGCAGACAAATTGCTCATTTTTAATAAAAAAAGGCTGTTGCATTTCTCTATCTTCTCTCTGTTTCTCAGTTTCTGTCTTCACCAGTTTGTATGGCAGTAGCACAAGCCATTTTCAGCAAGGTAAAGCTGAAATCTTTCCTGTTCCTATACAAAGATGCTGAACCATGACCTTCAGAATACCATTTATCCATTCAAATGTGATAGTTATGGTAGTCATGTCTTGCAAAACATTTTGCCCTAACGTGTCTCTAAATTTTTCATTGTTGTAGTTCAAATTCATCATTTGTTTCCCCCTCTAAGCCAATGAGACTCACGAAGGAGTCATGGCAGAAGGTTAAAGCCTGTTGTATAACTCTGTATTTAAGCTGCATGTCTTTTGCATACAGTAAAAGCATCAGGGATTAATGAAAGCATTTTAATGGATTTCTATATTCGTGAATCATAGCAGAGCCATGAGATCACTACAGATAGCCTGACTACAGATTTTCACTCTGGGTAGTGGTACTCTATTACTGAATAGAGTTTTGAAAAATCTCATGGTGATGAATGGTGGATTTTTGTTGCCCATTGTATTTTTATACTGCATAAAGATGCATGATCAGGCTAATAAAATAATTTTGACAAACAGAGAATTAATCTTAAACTTGATTACAGATTAATGTGCATCCTGTCCTTTTTCTGAAAGGCAGTCTAGAATGTCATTTTGTAACACATATAAGATACTCTCTAGATTCACACTCATTGCCAATTAATGACAAAATAAGTGACACTTTCTAGTAAATACCTTCAACAAAAAGCATCGGAGTGAAATAATCATCTGTTTATTTGAAGTTACGGTAAAATCACAAGTTAATCTGCCTGTGACATGAAGGATATCCTGTAGCATGTGGAACAATTACTCTATGTAATGCCCAGGCCCAGAGTGTTCTGTGCACTGAAAGGGTGGTGGAAAGAAAAAGGCTGGAAATGCACAGCAGAGGACGACCTTGCCCATGGGCAGTTTGTGATGCCTCTGCAGCCACTGTATTTCAGCAAAGCAACTTAGACTAACCTGAATCTGAAATAAATTAATACGTCTGTTCATTCTTTTAACAGCCTTGATATATTGACCTGATTTATGATCCCCATCAGATTTCTCTAATGAGAAACTGTAGGAAGCTTCTTTTACCATTGATCTTGAGGAGTGCAGAGACCATACTGTAGGCTGGATAAAGAGTGTTTCTTTTATCCTGTATCTTTATACCATACCTGTATCTTATACACATGGGTTTACATAGAGTGATTATAAAAATGCTGTATTCTGATTCACCCTTATTCTGCCACCAGATTACCAATGGCTATGCCTTGTAAGTCAAGGATTTTTGTAACTCCCCTGCCACAGGTCCACTATAGCATTTTGGGTACAATATGTGTCAATTCTGAACACAAGTCTAGAAAGCTGTTACTTAATGTTGCTAACAAATTTATAGATGAAATGTCATTGTGTGGATCATTGCCATGCATGTGAAAAATGGAATCAGTGTGTATGGCTTGTAGCTCACTTCTCCCCTCCCTTTAAAAGCTTGGGAGCCTAACTTCTCCCTTTGTAATGGGACCCCTCTACTCCACTCTGGCATTGTCACTGGGCCTTAGGCTGTTTCATATGGTTCTTTGAAGGTGCTCTATCCTGCTGGAGGGAGTCATAACAAGTATTTAATACAGATGTAAATCAGACGCAGCAGGGCACAATAACCCCGTTCATTTATCTGTTTATAAAGTCATTAAAAAATGAGCAGAGTGATTTCAAAATAGCAGAATGAGCAGGATGTGTCCAAGCTCCATTAGAAACTGAACAAACTGGACTGAAATTCAAGTTTCCTTATAAAGTGATAATTGTTTGCTATAGAGACCATATGGAGCTTGAGAAGAATAGCTGAAATAAGCTTGTGTTAGATATGAGCTTTCCTTAACCAATCATCAAATTGGTTAATGGCTTTTTTCCCCACCATAATCAAGATAAAGCAGCTACAGGGAAACATTGTAGTGGATAATGCAATGAAAAATATTCATGTGGATATAAGTTTGTCCATCTGAGCAATGACATCACAGTGTCTAACACTGTTCTGAAAAAAAAAGACAATGCATGCATGTAGCCAGATCTTAGCTGATGGCTTAAAATTCTTTGTACAATCTTTGCATGTTTGCAAAAGATGCAGGGCTTACAAAAATAAAGACCTGTAACCTGCAAGATGTAATACATAGCACTAGTCCAAACAGACTGTTTTAGGGCATGGGGGAGAAATCACATCTAATTACTACTATGCATAATTTTTTTCAGTTTTTCTGGTTTAGTTTGAAAGCATAGAAACACCATTTTCCTCATCTTCTGATTGCTTGAATTGTTTTGATTGTTAAAATACATTTTGTATGATTTCTTCATTTAGCCTTACAGTGCCCCTTTGAGCATCTGTTTAAATTATACTGAAGCAAGCTATGATTTTGCTGGCTTAAAATTTCCAAGCCTGAATGCCAGTAGCAATGTGTTTGGCTACTGCCTTACTCTAGTTCTGCCAAAGCAGAAATTCCCCAGGCTATTCACTCCTAATTTTTTTTCCCTTCTTTTTGGGAGGGTATCAAACCTTAAAACAAGAGATGCATGATTCAGTGTTGGTTCTGATTGACTTTCAGACTCATTTATCAACACATAACTCTTCCTCTCTGCAAAAA
This sequence comes from Campylorhamphus procurvoides, assembly GCA_013396655.1. Taxonomy (NCBI): domain Eukaryota; kingdom Metazoa; phylum Chordata; class Aves; order Passeriformes; family Dendrocolaptidae; genus Campylorhamphus; species Campylorhamphus procurvoides. Next base: position 1,775,383 of record WBMV01001691.1, on the reverse strand, counting down.
TAGTACATAGGAAATCCCAAATAATGAAAAAAAAAATCTGCTTGCTTTAGCAATGAGAAGAGAAGGGATTGGAATAGGCTCGGCATGGAAATGTAGTGGTAGTGAATATTAAGCCTTGCAGCTCTGTTTACAGCTGTAGAGGATGTTTTCTTGTAATCTCATTCTTGTCTTTATAGTTATTATACGGAATAACTTATTCTGTTTGCTCAGGAGATGTCTGTGTTTGGCATCCTGTGGAGTTGGAATATATAATATTTTTTTCTTTCTTTGGGAAGAGTACACTGAAGAAAGAGAATAAGACAATATTTAACACAACCTTTGTGCAAATAAAAAGAGTTCCCATACATTGCTGCTATTTTTGAAAGCAGCTATAGCTAAATGGTTAGTAAGGAATGGAGTGGAGTGGGGGGAGAGGAAATACCACTCAAGATTTCTTAACACATATAATGGAAGGGAACAATGCAGATGGGCAAGATTTCTCTTTTCTAAAACAAACAAATAAACAAACATGTTATTTTGGTGCCAGCTGAAAAAATGTGATATCTGAGATCATTCATCAGCCTTACCTTTAAAAAAATTCAAGGCAAGACTATAGGCATGCATAGTGTCTCTACTTAAAATTACAAACTGTTGTAATATTATATTAAATGAATGATTATGCTTCAAAACACCAACTGTGAGAGAACACCTGCAGTGAAGATGAGAGGGCGACTTCTGCTTGTGCTCCATTCTACCATGACTGTGCTCTTGGCCATATCGAAGGTGGCCCAAGAGGCAGTCTGGGGCCCCAGCCATGGGTTCCAGCTGCTGGAGCTGGTATTCTCCTAAGTTTAAAAGTTTAGATGGTATCAGGGTGCAGACTGCTTTTCTTTTCCTTTCTTTTATTCAGCTTACATTTCCATGAGTACTTTATGAAAATACAAGTTGAGGGGAGCATTTCCCTCAGCCATGTCATAGTCTTCTGCTAATGAGGACAGAGAAGCTGTGTGTCCTCAGGGAAAAAATTGCTATTTAAGTGATAATTGGGTACTCTTGTGTTGTATATCAGTGTGGTGGTGAATTTAACCCAGTGTGAAGCAGTGCCATGATCCTATACTGTGCCTGGGCATCAGGGTTTTAGTCTTGCCATATGCCTTTTTTGAAGTACACAGATAAAATTATTCTAAACAATAAGCACTGAAACGGTTGTCTGTTTTGAAATCTCCATGTAATGTGGACAGGGAATGCTTATGTTGACAATGACATTTCCATCACATCTTTATGTAAATAGTTTGGCATCTGAGCTTCATGTGGTGTATTTGGAGTGGTGACAGATAAGAACTTTGGGACGAAACTAGACTTTCCTGAGGAAGTGTCAATGCAGCTGCAGGATCAAGTTAAAAGGTGAAGTCCTTCACACCTGATACCTACAAAGCTTCAGTATACAGATAACTAAGCATGGTTTTCAATATTTATTTGCTGAATATGAATTTTACTAAATTTCCTAAAAGTTTGGTTATAGTGAGGACTGAAAAATCAAGAGGGATAAGAGGCTGCAGGAGTAGCTGCAATCTTTCCTCCACTTCACTTCACTTCCAGATATGAAGAACTAAGTGAGTGTTACTGGCAAGTAAGAGTGCACTTGCTGCCTAATTAGTTGAATCTTGCTTGCAGAGGATAGGGTTTTATTTCTGCAGATTGTTTAACATATTAATTGGTATTTTATATGCCTTTCTATGCACACTTTTCTGTAGCAACTCTTTTCTTCAAAAACTGCAAAGATTAAACTGAAGTATTACTGCAAAAGTGAGTAATACAGATGTTGAGTGAGCCAGCACAGCAAGAAAGGAGGCTGCCCTGAGGGGAGGAAAGGGAAGCTCCAGTGTAACATATTGAATGTTTCATGACTTCTAAGTTCAAGAGAAGCTGTTGTGCAACAGTACACAGAGCAGGTCAGTGAGTGAGCATTTGAAATGCCTTATTTTAGTAGACTGATAATTAGGAAGGGCTATTCCAATTTCACAGGATATGTTTCAGTGTATGATCTGAACTACTAGATATGAAAACTATAAGTTCAAAAGGCTTCATAAGAATCTAATGCTAGTAGAAATAGTTTCATTATTTAAAAAATTGCACAAAAGCCTTTTTATTTTAAATTAAACCTGTATGTTTTTCGTAATCATATTGCAGCTATAGACTACTGGAATGATGAAAATGCAATAAATAACTAATCAAAGGATAAAATGAACCTATATAAATTCCCCTCATAAATGAGGTGAAGGGAGTAGTTTCCTGAAGGGTATGATTTTAAAACTGATTTGATATTTGGTTTCTGAGTTTCAGTATGGCTTTTTGGAATCCTCACTCCCAACATGCACAAGGAAAAGCAAATTAGTACATCCAGTTGTGTTTGAATTGTTACCCTTGGCACAAAGATTCAACACCTCTTTTTAGCTTTTAGATACAGGAGAACAAAGTAAATGCCTTTTAGAATGAAGATGCACCCATCTGTTCTCCATTAAGACTCCAGGACAATTTCCTTTAATCTTTGGTTTTATAAGGACAACCCAAAACTCAGCATAGGTGACTGAGGCAAAATTGCATCAAATCCTGAACATTTTGCTATCTAAAATCCAGATTTCGAGTCCAGTGACTGCCACTTCGGATAAGCTCATTTCTTTTGGCCTGATCAATGCTTAGCAAATAAAACCTGGTTGTTCAAAAGATTGAGGACACGATAAACCCAGACATTTGCCCATATCACAGTCTGGATGTTCAAACAAGACCAAGTTGTTCATTAACATTGATAGCCTTTAAAAGAAATCCCTCCTTACATCTGAGCTTGATTAAGGCCTCATGCCTCTCAGACTGCACTGCCTAGAGGTGAACAACTGCAGAGTAATCAGGGTTGATATCCTAGTTTCTTCTCAGGGGTAAAAAAAAGGCATTTTCTTTGCGAGCTTTGAAACCTCTGTAACAGTTGGTAAGTATATGAAATGTGCAGTGCTCTCTGCAGCATTCATTCATTCCTCTGAGCCCATGCCTGCTGGAATTTCTCACATGGAGAAAGTTGTCTGTCCTTTAAACAAGAAAATGTAAATTAATGTTTTTTGTGGGAAATGTGCTGAATAAGGATCTCCTACAGACCTAGTTCTCCATGTAGGCAGAGACAGTTCCTGGATTCAAGCCATTCATTTTTCTCCCTACAGTCAAAAGCATTCATTATAGCCTATGTGGCTTTGCTTGAAGTCTACCAGCTTTGTTTGCAATAAAGAGTCCAGCCTTTTGGAGGCTTTTCTGGTATGCTATCTTGATAAAGATACCAGCCTTAATTCTTCCACCCTGGCAAATGGGTGTTATCCATCCTTCCACAGAATCAGAGAATCTCCCATGCCATGAGTGTTCTTTTCAAGGGCTTGAGCAGTATCTATATCCTCAGTATCTGCCTCTCCTTTGGATTTTCTACATTGCTTGTTCCATGTTTCAACAGTCTGCTCAGTTCCATGGTCTTGCTGACACATTGAGGACTGTGATAACACCCTTAATGAGATGCCAGACCATTACATAGAATAGTTGTCTGTAAAGTATGGTGCAGGAACCATCATTGTGGATCATATCAAGTTTTTCTGGCATTATTCCTGCTAAGTGCTAGATACAAGAGGCAGTGCAGCAAGGAACTTTGATCAATCTGGACTCTTCTTCTTATTTGCAAATAGGCATGAAGAAGCAAATGAGTTGGGAAGAGGAGCAGGCACTCCTTTTCTCGTCAGTTTCCTCATATTTATAAGATGTATGGCAGGAACAATCCTTATGCACTAAATACAATGCATCTGAACTCTCACTGGGATCGGTGATGGGCTGGAGGAAGAGTTCCTTTTCCATCTTTCTCTCAGGACCCCTTATCTCATTTTTTTTTTCCTTTTTTTTAAGGCAAAAATTCTTCCCTCAAACAGATGCTTCAGAGCTCATGGACAAATTATGCAGAAGAAACAGCAGCTTTATAGCTGTTTTCTCTCTCTCAGTTGTGCTTTCCTAAAGAGAGTAATCATAGAAACCATAGGGTCATGTGTGAACCCTCTATAGTTGCGTGTTATATTAAAACAGTAAATCACTTCCATGAATGTGCTTTTTCTGTGTGAGGCTGTTGGGTAATTTAGTCCAAAGTCAGCTGAACATCTCTTGTTACTTCAGAGATTGTCCTACACGTGGTTTCAATTAATATTTGTTTAGGGCTGTCTAAAGCAAGTGGCCAGTCTTGTTTAGTGGGTGTCAGTTAGAAATACCTCTATTTATGCATGTGAAATGTGACCTTCAGGCTTGTTGTGGTCTTCTGGGTAATACCCCAAAAATGGCTTGGCATAGGGTTTCATGCTGTTCTTTCTTTACCATTTTTACCCTATATTGGAAGCCCACGCAATGCCCAGGGCTTGTGGGAATGGTCAGCCCCAAGCCTGTGCATCTGTTTGAGGAACACAAATAGTGACCTCTTTTAAGCAGTTATTGTGGATTTTACAGAGTGTATTTGCAGTGTTCAAAGCCTGGTTCAGCCCACCTCTTCTGCTTCAAATGAGGATGTGTTTAGGAAGAGCACTTAAACATGAACAGGGTTTAGGAACTTCACTGGCTTCAGTCCTTCAAGAAGTAGCAGAACCTTTTTAGTTAAAACAGTATTAGAGGTAAAGATTATTTACTATTCACACAATAGGAATGTTTCTTAATGAGTGAATATGAAATAACAGAGTGAAAGTTTGGAAGAAAAGACAGGGAGCACCTGTTGAGGAAATCTATGAAAGCTAATGTTTGTAATACCAAATTATAGGACAAGATATGCATTAGACCAAATATCATGACTAACAGAATTCAATAATAATACATTTATGTAAAAATGAGGTCTATATATTACACAGAATAAAAATTACAGAGAATACCTATATCATACGCAATCACTGAGTGCTGAAAGGGTTCATGTAAGTTATGTTTTGTACAGAGAGAGACTAATGATTAATCTGGTGCCATTTAATAAAGTATATTTTTGGATTCAGACAGGTAGTAGAACAGCTTGAATAATGGCATTGATGAGGAGTTAATAGGGCAATGTAGAGGAAAGTTGCATTGGTGCATTTGCTCTGTTTCTATTGGGACAGAGTTAAAAGTTTGGCTGAGGCATCAGTTACATCACTGTTGCCTTGCTTCATCCAGTAGAACTGTAGTTGGTTCACACTGGAGTGGCTGGGGCTGGATTCAAGATCCTTACTTCCAGGAGGTTGTAAATAGCTTCTCTTACAAGCTCTGCATTCACCTGTGATGGAAGCAGAAACGCACCATATACATATGTTATTAATTTGCTGCTTCTTGGCAAAAAACCTGAACTCCTAAAGAGTTCACTATGTTGTAAAAAAGCTGGAGAACAAAGAAATTGCTATTTCCCTGCATATAAGGCATGCATAATCCCCAGTGAGGAGTTAATATTTGGGGAACTTAGGAAGAACTCTGGTGCTGGCAACATCTGCCTGGCATGTGCAGACACATCCTTCACAGCTGGATTACCTTTCATGGGCATTTCTTGCAATTAACTTGGAAGAAATAATTGTCCTTATATGCTCTAGATAAGTTCATCTCTTTTCTTAGCTGGCAGGGAAAGTGGAAGGCTCTCAGGTTTACAAAATTACTAAGAAGGAACTTCAAGAGACATCTCATTTAGGAGTTCTTTAGTAATTGATTTTTCCACGCTGCACTTCTCTATATTATTTGTACTGCTTTCATTGTGGCTGCAGTTCACAGACTGGTGCACAGCCAGTAAAGACTTTGGCTGAATTGTCCATCTCGCTGCACTTCCCATTGAAGTCAAAAAGTTTTTGGAGCCACAACTTGCATAGTCAGTTCCCCTTTAATGTCTTCTTTAAGAAATCACAAAGGTGAGAAAATCATCTGTAACTTAAGTAAATACAAGTATTACAACTTCCTCATCTATAACTGCCTGGACCCTGGGCAGTATTTGGGATGAGACCTTTTAAAAGGTCATTCTCTTTTAAACTCCTGTAGACTCTAAGTGGTGCAACACCTTTCCTAAAACCGTCTTCTACTTATGCAAGAGGTGGGCTTGCATTTTTAAAGTTCTAGTGGAAATTGCAGACCAGTTTTAAATAGTGGAAAAAAAACAGAATAAAGCATAACTCCTCATTAGAAGCCTAGATAAATATATTGTAAAAATTTCACATCATTTCACACTACCACACAGGAATCATCATTCCCAGTCTGCAGCAGCTTGTTAAACCTCAATATGTGAGATGTAATATTTTAATATACTTGCTTTTATTCTGAAAGTAAGTTTGCATATACCTACTGTTCAATTTCAATGCCTTGATGTTGGGTAATTTTGTTGGCAAAAATAGTTATAGTCCAATATCCTTAATCCAAGTACAAGTTTTCATTCTGAGCAGAGTCTTTGATAACAGAGGATAACAGCACAAGAATGTGTCATCGCTATGTCCATGTGCCCGTGGGAAGGAGGATCCCCCCCAAACAGATGTTATGTGTGGTTAGAAATCTCTACCTTTAACATGTCATATACTGTGCTTGGGAATCCACAAAAAAACCCATACATTACAAAATCAAAGAGTTCTGTGAGAAGTATATAAAATGGGAAGAGAATGTCCATAATTACTTTGCAGCAAAGATTTTCAGGCTGTATATCCCTGTATGTGTGGAGATTGTGGCACAAATACTTTATGGGTGATGTTTGTCTTTAGGAGCACAGAGGGACTTTCTCCTAGCGCTACATGGATTCAAAATGATTTTTCTCTTGCCACTTAATGTGTGGAATGATCTGACATGAACTTCTGAATCTCACAGGACACTGGGCCTTTCCCTCTTCTAATTACAGTTTTTATGACTTGCTTCAGGGGATGCTTGTGAAGGGATGCAGCCATGTCTCAACAATATTTCTTTTACAGGAGGATGAGAGATTAATTTGTTCTACTAGGAAAAACAGGACCTTCTGCTGTTCTGTAACATCATCAGTAAAATCCTTTAGGGGAGCAGGGGAATATTACTCAGGAAGTCTGAAATTTCAAGCCTTACCTCTGATCAAACTCCTCCTTGAGCTCTTGAAATATGTTCCCGGTTTATTGCAAGATGGCGTTTCAGAAGGTTCTTGCAGCTCTCATGTTTGAATTTTTTTTGGTGGGCATTTAAAAAAGATCTTAATGGGTTTATTTACTCTTGAACTGAAAAGCAGAATTACTAAGGCAAGATAATAGGGAAAGTTGTATGTGGTTTGTTTAAAAAACAGTAGGAGAAGAAAACCTGTTTGGGGACTCCTGGTTTCATGACTCAGTGTACTGATCCAGCAGCTACCAAGTCCACTGGATGTGCAGTATCTGATTCCCTGGGGAGTCCCTTTTTCTGTGCAATCCATCCAGGTACTTACAAAGAGAAACCAGAAAATAGCCACACAAATAATTCAGAGGGAGATGCTCAGCCCTTCAGAGCAGACAAACCACACTAAAGTTCATTCTGCCCTGTAGCTATTGGGTCAGGTTACTGAGACCTCTGAATCAAACTGAGGATGTGCCTTTGTACAAGGGGCACAGAGCTGCAGAGCCTGCCAGGGTTGAATTCCCCAGGAGTTTCTCCATCCTTCCTCCCTGCTGGCTGCTGAGGAAGGATGCCCATGTTGCTGTTGTAACTTGTTTATTCTTAGGTAAAGATCTCACCAGTAACAGCAGTGATGGGTGGACTTTTCCAGATGCACCTTTTGAGAAGCCCAAATGTGTTGATATCTCTGGAGGGCACTTGGCTGCTCAATAGAGGCTGGTGTGTGATGGCAGGAGGTGAGGGCTGAGCCACCTCCATATCAGGCCTGTCGCAAGACTGTTAGCATGAAATGTGCATGTTAAATTGGTGGACTTTGGTAGCTTGCATCAAGCACCAACTGATTTCAAGCCTGAATTAGCCAGGGGAAAAAAAACCCAAACCTGAGTGCTTCTATTTAGCTCCTGTGTGTGTTTCTTCCCAGTACACTGGATGAAATCTCCCCTGGGATGACCTTTTCACTTGAATTCTACATCTAGACCCTCACGCTGTGTTATGCAGGTCTTTCCTGCAAAAGAGAAAAATACCATGCTAATTGAAGGCATATTGCTGCCTCTGGACAGAAAGCTAAAGTCCCTAATTTGCAAAATGAGGAGACATTATGGCAAAATGGAAAGCTGGAAGTGTTTTGACAGGTGCAAATGGAAATCTTGTATAAGATCCATGGTTGGAGAAGGCTGGTGATCTATCTCAGTACTGAATTAACATGTTTTCCAAAGCACTTGAAGAGCATTCCAGCGAGTGGCTGTACAGAACCACTTGTTCATTTCAACTTGTATGCAGCTTAATTTGCCACAGGTGGGTGAAGGATGAGACGTGTTCATGTACAGTCTTTGCTTTCTGGTTTTCCAGTCACAAAACTGGAATTCTCTCGGCCTCTGTCAGTTTGTTAAATCATTCACTTGTGTGCAGACAGAGCTCAAACCTGTGGCCATTTCCCATGACAAAGAAGCCAGAGACTGTCACTGTTAAATCCCTGGCTCAGTCTTAGAGCAAGGTTTTCTTCTCTTGTGTTATGAGTACTGGTTTGAGGGTTTCTTTTGTCTGAAGCAGGAAAGTATCCTAACTACTGTATATTCCCAAAACTTTTGCTATGCAGTCAGTCCCACTAAGCAGAGGTGTAGCTGCCACATTTTGTGAATGTGTAGAATTTTCTCACTGAGTGTAAGAAAAATGGCTTCTTGTGGCTAAGCGTGAGATTAGAAACATGGGCATCTAAATTGTGTTTTCTTCTCTGTCAAGGAAATATATATTTTGTTTTGGTTGAGTTATTCTTGCTGACTTAATTTCCTCATTTATGAATAGGAAAAATTTCATCTTGCATAGTTAATCTCTCCATATATGAAAATTGCATGTCCAAAATAACTATCCTTCTGTCTGAAAGATTAAGAAAAACAAGGGTTGATTTTTCTTTCTTTTTTTTTCCTTAACTACAGAAAGCTAATTTTAAGTTATAAATAATAATACTTGTCTTATTTACTGATTCATTAATGATGGTATTTAAATGCACAATTCAACCAACCAAACACATCTGAGAACAGTTCTACCTGCTATCTAAGTCTAACTAATACTCTATTTCTAGTGAGCCATCCTCATCCTAGAGCCATGAACACAACCGAGACTAGATTACTCTCCTGCCTGGCTGCAAATCCTGACAGGCAGTGCAAATTATGGTTCACAGTAGTTCAGGTTTTATTCTCCAAAGTGGCTGGCTTGTCAATTCATCGCCTCTCTTCTCATCAAGGCTGGTTTAGGAGGTGCTTCTAGCCATTGACTAGTGCTCTTAGAATTGCCAGGGACTGCCATAGGCCAGTCCAAGGGCTGTTGTGTGCTTGATTCGTAGTTTGTCAGACTAAACAGGACCCTGAATTTCCACAGTTTTGCCCCTGCAGTCTCAGCAACAGCCAGTGTTACAGTGGGTTTTGTATCCAACTTGGCTAGTGAAGCTGTAGGTCTTAGGGCTGTAATCAAGAAACTAAAATCCACCCTGTGGAAACATCCAGGAAAAGGAAAATAAAAAGGTTATCCGTAAATAAGCAGCTATTAAACTGCTCTTACGTACATGGATGTCTGCCACAGCTTCTGGTGAGTTGCGATGTGGGAGCTGCAAAACAGGGATGCAGCCACATTCCCGTTTTCCCTCTGAAATGGCTGTAGGCTGTTGCAGAACAAAGCCTCTGCCTGTGCCCCTTCAGAATGACATCTGTGTGCTAACGAAAGCATATTTAATGATTCAGTAGTCAGAAATTCCCCTTAAATATTCACCAGGTTATACCCAATGTTTGAGAGAGACCTAAATGTGTGCTGACTCCTGATTATCCCTGAACTCTTACATGGGCCAGGATGTACTATTTGGCTTTAAGAAATGAGCTGTATCTTAAAGAAAACAATTCTCAGTGTTTGTCTGATCATCTTTGGCCAGGCATGTCTTTTAGTTTATTTTAGATTTTTTTTTCCTTTTGCTGCAGATTGTAACAGTGGTAATTAAGGTAGTTCAGTAGATGGAGTGAAAAGAAAAAAAATATTCAAGATTGAGTTGCATAACCTTTGCATTACACTAACTTGCTTTGGGGAAAGAACACAGGCTCTGGGACTGGTGTTTCTTTTCTTACTCTAGAAAGCAAAGAATGTAAGATATAGCGATAGACTGCTAATTCACATTTTACAGTGAAAATGGAATGTTGCCCCAGAATAAGGATGGATAGTGAGATATCTTCTTTTGCACAGACCTGAAAATAAGGCGGAAAATGGAGTGCTGGAAGGCTAGAGGAAAACTTTGGATATTTTTGGCTTGTTTCCTGGAGGACAAGACAGTTTCATGAAGGTGCTTATTATTATCTGTATTATAAATGCTACCAAATGTCATCATCTTTTACAGATGGATATTCTTATTTACAGGAATCTAAGCATCAAATGGGCATGAAGAGTGCACCTGAGAAGTAGCCACCATGAAGCACAGTGGTAGGACCATGAAAGGAAAGCTGCACCACTTTTTTCCTTTGCATCAAATGGAGGGTTTTAACCTCTCAGGTAGAAAATTTTGTATTTTCCTGCCAATGTGATGATAATTCATGCCACGCAACTTATGATAATTTTAATGTATAAAGTTGAAATACTTTCTCAGTGAACTGCTTGCGGTCACTCTCTTGTGATGTTGCTTACTGTTCTGGCTGTGTTGTTGATAAATAGTGTTGACTGCACAGTAATTGCTTTCCTTACTGAAACTTGAATTTAGTTTTCATTTAGATTTGGAGTAGAAGGAAATTACTTCACTTCCCCCCCCCTCCCCCCCCTTTAATTATTTGGGAAAGAATGCAATAACTATCTTTCAGAAAGTAAGCTGAGTCATGAGCAAAGCACTCACCTGAATGGAGAACGGGGTGAAAGCACAGGGTCATGGTCCTACTCAGGAGTGATTCTTGCTTGTGCCTCTTTCAGACCACCCCAAACCTAAATTATCCTCCTCAGAATACCTGCTGTCACTGTTTCCCTAGAACTGGATTTTGACCAATTTCAGTGGGAAAAAATATTTTGTTGCAGTAGTTTTTGACCACTTCTAATGAAAGCAGTCATTAATTTTACAGATATAAAAAAGTAAGGGCAAGACAAATCGTAGGAGCTAAGCATCTGTACTGAAAATCTACTAATAACAAACCAGGGATGGGGCTATGAATAAGCAGGGCTGCAGGGCTCTCGTTCCTGGAATTCATCTGAAAGCTGTCTCCAACACTTGCATAGTTACAGATTTGAAAAACTGTGTGAGAACACAATCTCTTTCTATAAACAGAAGGACTACCAACGAATATCTCATGTGTATCTGAAAATGCAGTATTTACTTTGAAATATCTGAAGTATTTTAATGAGAACGGCTTTCAGAATGCGTTTTCCATCTTTACTGTGTGGTTCTGATCATATTGCATCTGGTGCTAAAGAGTTTTGTTGTGTATCTGCAGTTCAGGTCCTCTTCCCACTGTTACCTAGCAAGTGTAGGTTTGGCTTGTGGGTGAATGGAAGCTTATTGCTGTTTAAAAACAACCCAGCTTGGAAAACGCCTGCTTGCAAATATGAGAAAGTAACCAAATGTGGTAATTGGTTTCTTAAGAAAAAGCAAAAGCCGTGAAACTTTTCACACGGGGTATTTCGCCAGCATGTCAGTGTAACATACAAACCTACACAGTCCGTGTCATCCTTGCGATGGGGAGTTTTCATGGGAGTGTGGGTAGAAACCTCTATTCCTTGCCCTCAGTCCCAGACACGCAGTATGAACACAGCCCTTAAGGCTTTTTCTTTCTTCCTTCTCTTTCCACACAATGGGGTAGTCGCCCTCCATTGTTGATGGCTCCTGTGCTTATCAGGATTGGGCAGATAAGATATGTTATGCAAAGCTTGCTGTAAATACTTAATCGAGGAGGTGCTGAAAAACATAATTGCAGAAATCGAGTGGGAGGTGTTGCGTTTCATGCTAAAACAGTTAATTGCGAGTAATCCACAATAGTTAATTGTGAGTCAGTTTCTCTGTCTTTATTTTTGGTGAGTTTTCGAGGGCTCGGGGCGAGCCCCGGGGTGTGATGCGGGACGGCCGATGGGGCAGGTGGGGAGGGCCGGGCCGGGCCCCCCCGCCGGGCGGCGCTGCGGGAGCGGGGCCGGGAATAGGGCCGGGAATAGGGCCGGGAGCGGAGCGGGGAGGGCGGTGGCGCCTCCGCCCCTCGGGCGGGCGGGGATGGGCTGGGGCTGAGCCCCGCTCCGCTCCGCCGGCTCCTCGGCAGGGCAGGGCAAGGCAAGGCAAGACAAGGCAGGGCAAGGCAAGGCAAGGGGAGGCAGCGTCTGCCTCCGGCTCGGGGNTTTCTTAAGAAAAAGCAAAAGCCGTGAAACTTTTCACACGGGGTATTTCGCCAGCATGTCAGTGTAACATACAAACCTACACAGTCCGTGTCATCCTTGCGATGGGGAGTTTTCATGGGAGTGTGGGTAGAAACCTCTATTCCTTGCCCTCAGTCCCAGACACGCAGTATGAACACAGCCCTTAAGGCTTTTTCTTTCTTCCTTCTCTTTCCACACAATGGGGTAGTCGCCCTCCATTGTTGATGGCTCCTGTGCTTATCAGGATTGGGCAGATAAGATATGTTATGCAAAGCTTGCTGTAAATACTTAATCGAGGAGGTGCTGAAAAACATAATTGCAGAAATCGAGTGGGAGGTGTTGCGTTTCATGCTAAAACAGTTAATTGCGAGTAATCCACAATAGTTAATTGTGAGTCAGTTTCTCTGTCTTTATTTTTGGTGAGTTTTCGAAGGCTCGGGGCGAGCCCCGGGGTGTGATGCGGGACTGCCGATGGGGCAGGTGGGGAGGGCCGGGCCGGGACCCCCCGCCGGGCGGCGCTGCGGGAGCGGNGGTGCCGGCTCCCTCGAAAGGAGGGGAAGGTGGTGCCGAGCACGGGAGTCCCGCAGCATCCCGGGCGCCCCTTCCCCTGGCAGAACTGCGGCTTCGGGACGCTTTGCGGGCGCTGTGTCTTTGGTTAGCGTGTGGAGGATGGCTGCGGGCTCCGGGCAGCTTCACTGGGGCAGGAACGCTGGTGCGCACACACGCGGAGACGGTGCGGGGCT